>JACEIK010003967.1:54561-66448 GCA_018107945.1 Datura stramonium
AGCCGAAGGTGGGGTGGTAGTGCATAGTGGGTCAGATTCATCCTTGGTAGTTGAAGTTAAGTCCAGACAAGATGAAGATCCAGTTCTACTTAAACTTAAAAAAGCAATTCTCAAAAAGGAGGCTGAGGCTTTCTCCAAAGGGGGAGATGGTGTGCTCCGTTACCAAGGAAGGTTGTGTGTACCGGATGTTGGTGAGTTCAGACAATAGATACTGGCTGAGGCACATAGCTAGAGATACTCCATTCACCTCGGAACTACCAAAATGTATCGTGATTTGCGGGATATTTACTGGTGGAACAGTATGAAAAGAGACATTGCGGAATTCGTAGCCAAGTGCCCAAACTACCAGCAAGTCAAGGTGGAGCACCAAAGGCCAGGAGGCATGACCCAGGATATTAGTATACCTACGTGGAAGTGGGAAGAAGTGAATATGAATTTTATTTTGGGTCTACCCGGACTCGTCGGCAGCATGACTCAATCTGGGTAGTAGTAGATTGGATGACTAAGTCAGCTCACTTCCTCCTAGTTAAAACCACAGACTCAGCTGAGGACTATGCCAAAATTTACATTTGAGAGTTAGTCTGACTCCACGGGGTGCCCTTGGCTATTATTTCAGACAGGGGAACGCAGTTCACCTCACACTTCTGGAAGTCCTTTCAGAAGGGACTAGGCACTCAGGTCAAACTCAGCACCGCTTTTCACCCGCAGACCTATGGGCAAGCTAAGCGGACCATTCAAACCCTAGAAGATATGCTAAGAGCATGTGCAATCGATTTTAAGGGTAATTGGGATGACCATTTACCTCTTATCGAGTTTGCGTACAATAACAGCTGCCATTCTAGCATTCAGATGGCCCCATTTGAAGCATTGTATGGTAGGAGGTGTAGATCTCCTATAGGAAGGTTCGAGGTTGGTGAAGCTAGCTTGATAGGGCCAGACTCAGTTCACGAGGAAATGCAAAAAAGTTCAGCTTATCCGAGAAAGGTTGAAAACAGCTCAGAGTCGTTATAAATCTTATGTCGATGTGTGGAGAAGAGAGTTGGAGTTTGCAGTTGATGACCAGGTATACCTGAAAATTTTGCCCATGAAAGGGGTGATGGGATTTGGTTAGAAGGGAAAGCTGAGTCCAAGATATGTGGGACCTTATAGAATTTTGGGGTGTATCGATAATGTAGCCTATGAGCTAGAATTACCTTCAGAACTAGCAGTTGTACACCCATTTTTTCATGTGTCACTTTTGAAGAAGTGCATCAGAGATCCAACCTCAGTTGTGCCATTAGACAGCGTGGGAATAAAGGATAATCTCTTATATGAGGAGGTACCAGTCCACATCCTTGACCGTCAGGTTCGTAAGTTGAGGAATAAGAAAATAGCTTTATTCAAGGTCCTATGGAGAAATTAGCAGGTTGAGGGAGCTACGTGAGAGGCCGAAGCAGATATGATGGCCAAATACCCACACTTGTTCTCTACCAACTCTATTGTAGCCTGAAATGTTAGTTTTGCCTTAGGACCTAATCTAGTTGTTGAATTCAATTCATGTGTATAAGTTTCATTTGCGACTTTGGATGTACATATGAAAAGTAAATTCAGTTCAGTTATGTATTTTGAAACGGAGGTAGTCATTCCGACAGTTTTGGAGTTAAATGAGCAGTATTTGGAGATTTTGATTGTTATTCTCTGCTTTCCTGTATGTTTTCTAACATTCAGGGATGAATATTTACAAGGGGGAGATATTGTAATGCTCCGAAAACTCAAAATCTAAATCCAGAACTTAAATCAGTAAATTTGGAAAAAGCTGCAGAAATGCTATAGGACGACTCACCTAACGAGTCGTTATGAGAACCAACGACTCGTTAGGTCAGTCGTGAGAAGAAGGAGTAAGTATTGAAAATGAGAAGCAGTGCACCCAATGAGAGACTTCACGAGTCATGGTCACTAACCACGACCCGTTAAGTCACTCGTGGTCAGGCCTGGGTCGAGGAATTTATAAGTTGGTCAGTGTACTTGATGGGTGCAAAAAATGAGTCGTGGTCACCTGTAACGACTCATTATGTTCCCCGTTGCCAACCCTAATCAGTTTTTATCCAGTGCACCTAACGATGTCACAACGAGTCATCGTCAGTGGTAACGACTCGTTTGGTGACTACTTACCAAGCCTAGCATTTGATCTTCAGAAGTGTGAAAGTGTGGTCCACGACTCGTTAGGTCCCTCGTGGTGACCTACTGAGGATCCTAGGCAGTGTACCTGACGGGAGTGACCACGTGTCGTGGTCAGCCACCACGACTCGTTAGGGTCACCTGGCAGTTTTTCCCAGTGAATTTCTAAGGGCTATTTAGTAAATTTCTACTCTTCCAAGCTTTAAACTATGTCATTTTAGTGGTAATTTTAGACCTTTTAGTGGGGAAAATGGTTCATTCCTCATTTCCACTCTCAGTTTTTAGAAAATCACTGTAAGTTCTCCTCTCAAGAACCCGTCAAGCAAGATTAGGGTTGCTCCTCATTGCAGCAGTTCAAGTCTTCTTCTCCGGGAGAATTTTAGTCAGGTATGTGGGAATTCAACAAGTGAATTATCCTTCCCTTGTGTCCCCCAATATCCTCCCATAATTTTCCTATCAGTTTAGCCTTAAGATTTTTGAATATGAAGAGATTTTCATGTTAGTTTTGGTTAATTTCAATTGGGTTATTATCCATGTTTATTTTTCATATGATCTCCATCAATTCATAAGTAAATTGTTATTGTTCTGACAAAGATGATTTACAGCCCTAAATTTTCGAGTAAAGATTATTGCGTATTAAATTCCGTCTATTTTGCGAAGTATGTTTTGGGCTGAATTTCCTAGTAATTCTTATTATATATCTATGTGAGAAATTATTCCATTGAGGAGAGTGATTTTACCCTTGTTGGGTGAGATCCCTTTAAATTCTTGAAATTTTGCCATATTATGCAATTCCTGTGTTGTTGGCATGAGTTGTGTTCTCTATTAGTTGTTTAGTAGTTTAGGTCAGTTAGAACGCAGAACCTCTTCAGAACTATAGAAAGTGTCAACTGATTAGTTTGACTTCAGTCTTTTCTCGAGGTGTTAGTGGTGCCTCCCAGTTATCAGAATCAGACTCAGAATCCAGTTTATTGGTCCATTAGGCGGTCATGACATTTTAGATATATAGCTCTGACCAGCCCCAGGACCCCAGTTCAGTTTACAGTTTGTTCTTAGACGGTTATGACGCTTTCAGATAAGCATGTATATCATGACATACCTGTACTGATCTCTGTCACAATCATACCACCGGTAATGTGCTGGGCACACGCCTCCATCACATCACTATACACACATGCTAGAGGGTCTTATTTCTGCCCTTCCAGTCATGACCTGCAGGGGACTCTAGAAATCCATGTACTGTACACCCAGTCGTATGAACATCATATCATACTTGTCTATATACTCTTGTCTATACACCCAGCCGTATGAATATTATATCATATTTATCTGTGCACTCATACCATACTGCTCACTCGAATGTTCACCTCGGGCACGAGCCACTCATATCTAAGTACTCAAACACATACTAGTTTGCTCGTTTGAATGCTCACCTTGTACACGAGCCCTTCATCTTAGGGTAAGGACTTATTATCCAACATTCATCGGCCTAACTTATTGTGCATTTCATTGAGTCCATTTATAGGACAGTTCATAAAGATATATAAATCAAAAATCATCAGTATATCACAACATGCTACTAATTAAATCAACACACATGACCCCTCATAAGTACATATTGATTATTTCAATTGCATTTAAATTTCACAACAACAAACCATATTTATTCATATCGGGGTTCATTCAAAGAGTGCAACTAAATCATCACACCTCCATCATAATTAGTGTCTGAAGACCAATTAATCATATTGTCAATACACATATATATTCATCATCATATAAAGTGTAAGTCCTCAGTCATAACCTGCTATCTTTCTCCTTATTTATTAATTATCCAAGTCACGCATCATCTATCATAATAATAAACATACAAGGTAACATTTACAATTCGCCAGTTTAACTATTCCTTCCTCTCAAATAAGGATTTATCACATACACATGTTCTTTCGATATTGATCAAAAATATTATTCGTATTAGTCCTTATTTGAAGACAGTTTATCCGGCCCATCATCGTCCCTTTAACATATTCATCTCACAAGAAAATATCATTAACGCATAATAATCATTTCAACGCAAATCAAATTTAGCTACTCAATCCTACTGCTACGGTTTCTCACAAATACCTGTTCTTTTCTTATCTCGAATTCATTTTAAGCTAGTTAAATTATACTACCAACCTTAAATTTTCATTCCTAACAATTCAATTGCAATATTAAGCTCATACAACCAAACTAGGCCTGATCACCTCACTTTTTCTCTTTATTTGTACTATTACAATCATTCGCCCAAGATTATACCACCAAAACATACAATCAAGAACAACTACAATCACATGTCGTCAAAATATGTCATCAAGAATATCACCTCAAGATTCCACTATCAAGAACATAAAATCAATAACATATTGTCAAGAACATCACATCAAGTGTATTTTATGAATAATTAATTATCAACTAGGTTTCACTTTTCCACATGCTCCCATACTTTGGATTAATCCTCCAATCTTATAGTTATGTTACTATAAATATTTCATTACATTATCATATTATATGATCTCTCTACCCTCATCATATTAATCCTTCTACTCTAAAAGTTCGTGCCTCGGAATAATGGGGTGAAAAACTCTGAAATTTTGACTTAAACTGACTTTTAGCCTCACATCATCCATTGCATCGGTATTCTTCCGTTGTAGCAGTCCCTCTAAGGCGAAAGATCATTCACCACGCGGTCCTGCCGCTTGTTATTTTAAATAAGCCCATCAAGTCAATTAATATAATAATCTCTTATTTTGAAAATAATAAGCTACACCCGTAAAAGTTTGAATCCTTAGTCAATATCATCAAGGCTATATAATGATCGAATGAGTCGTTACATGGGTTCCGCCAAAAAAATTAATTGTGTAAATATGAAAGGGAGCCACTAAATGTCCACAATCATGTGGCCCAAATATGGCCACAAATATGAAAACACCATATTAACCTTTTTGCTTCAAAATAAAGATTAATCTTTCTTATCTTTTAAATTATAAAAATTAGTGCAACTATAATTGTTATGTTGGTTGAGATACAACTATTATTAATTATATAGTAAGATTATTTAATTGGCTTATAACGTGGGTCTTACTTTACCTTTTTCTCATTCTTTCCAATTTCTTTTTTTTCTTGGTTTCTATTTTCTCATTCTTTTTTTGTGTGTGCGCACGTTTCATCAAAAATTTTAAAGCTAATTCTTTTATATATAGACCATAATTCTTTAAAATCTGTTTGGATAAAGTTCATAATTTAATTTTGAATTTATGACATAAAATTTATTTTATTTTTTATTATAACAAAGTCATTCAATTCTAAAATTTATCACACAGATCTTTTTAATTTTTATATATTTTTTAATCTAAAAATTAATGACTTTATATTCTTACTTAAATTGATTTTCTGCCTCGCGTCATCTGCCCACTACGGCGAAAGATCATTCAACATGGTGGTCCTGCCGCCTGTGATTTTGAATCATCCATCAAGTCAATTAATAAAATATTCTCTTATTCCAAAAAAAATAAGTTGGACCCATAAAATTTTAAACCTTACGCCAATGTCATCGAGGGTTTATGACGATCGGACGGGTTGTTACATCAAATACTAATTAAACAATCGTTTGTCCCCGAATGGCCTCACGTGATATGTAGGGGTTTTCCATCGCATCATATTCCAAATTCGCACGGGGTCATAATTATGGTTAGACCCTTTCTACCACTATCTTACCATTATCACTGTCGGACTTAACTGTAACTTTATCAGAACCTGTTTCGGAGGTCCTACAATGCTAATATGTGTTCTACACGGACACGAAACATGAATTTAAGTATCCCATCCTTGCATTCCCAACTCAAAAAGGGTCCCACGTATGTCATTTCCACTAGTTATTTTCACACTCGAATCGACCCGTTAAATTTCGAGTCTCCCGTATTTTTCAATTGTAACTCACATTCACATACTTATTGCTCATGCAACCCCCATGTTATCATTGTCCTCCATGAGGCTCCCTTTATCAGGTACTCAGGATATTTCTGACCCTTGTAGGAATTGAAACGTTGGACATATCACTAGAAAGGACCTGGCCACTCCAATAGCGTTGTTCCGTGGCAGCAGAAATCTGTCAACTATATAAAAACAAAAATTTCAAATTAAAAAGCAAAGGAGATGGTTTTTAAGTCATTCTCACATTTTTATTCTGACTTTTGGCCAAATCCTCCCCACTTCCTTCGCGATTCCTCTCAATTTCACAGATAATTCTCATTCCCAAAATTTCATTATTTTACTTACTCTAAAATGCTAGTATTTTCATGCATTTATGCACATATTAAAGTTGAAAATGGGGTGGGTCAGATTCTTTTTCTTTTGCTCTTAAGGGGTAGATTATCGAAGCATACTATTAGTATTTATATTCTCAAGTTATTTAAATTGTCCTCTGCATGCTATGACCTATTTTTCTAAGGAAATTGTTCGGATGGTAAGCACCCTTCACCTCCAACCCTAAGGTTTTTGCACTAAAAATGATGGAGTTTGGATGGGGTGGTGGTTTGAAAATTTTTAAGCCTAAAGCAAGACTAGTCTGTTGTTCCCCTCTCTTAGCACTAGCCTTGTCGGTAGACAGGTGTGCATCAGGAGGTGAAGGACTGTATGCTAGGGTTTGATGCACCATTAAATCCCTTGAGGGTGAAAGGGTGCACTTGGAAGGGACAAGAAGAAGAGAAAAGACAACTCGAATGATGACAATGATGAGGTTGGTTCCTCCAAACCCACTGAACCCTTCCAGCGGATGGAGGCTTATTTTACAACTATGCGAGGGTTACTGGGTGGGTTGCTCAGAGCGCCCCATGGAGGTGCAGCTATTGTAGACCCCGAGGGCTTATAGGGAGTGGTTGCCTTCTTAGCCTAGGCCCATGTTGAGCTTCAGAAGGATCTGGAGAAGGAGAAGAAGACAAGACGATTCCGGGACTAGCTTTACGTTCACATATGAAAGGGGTGAAAAAGATCTATCGCACACTCCTTCTAGGCCCCAAGGTTCCCCAATTGTTCCCGAGAGATACCCCAGAGTACTCTTTCCTCAGTAATGGCAAGGACGAGGAGGCCAGTGACCCGGGCGACGACAATGACGAGGCCTCCAGTAGTCGGGGTCACAATGTATTTCTCTCCCGCTGTCCCCCTTTAGCTTAGATATTTCTTCACTATTGAAAGGCCAAATACTGAACAATTTCTCTTTTTGCTCGTTGTTGGATGATTTTTTATTTTTCAGTATTTTTAGGGTAAAGGTGCCCATTGAGACATTCGAATAACAATGGCTAGGTTTTATCCCCATAATTATAAAAATCGTAGTTCTCATATGCACATATGCTCGATTCACCGCCTTCGACATAACTGAAAATTTTTCGAAGCAGGGGGTGATTGGATTCTATCTAGCAGCCGTCCGCTACAGCGGACACCTTTCCGCTACAGCAGACCCGCTATGGATGTCCACTTCTCCTGTAGAGAGTATGCTGCGGCAAGATACACCTTACTGTAGCGAAACTCACTTAGCAGAACACAGACAGAGATATTTGTCCCTCTGGTCAATATTGATATCCTTTTGCCACCATTATTATACTTCATTATCACTAACATTTCACCATTCATCATCAATTCACAGTCAACATGGCTATGTCTCTAAGTATCAATTGGTATCTTATAGATACAAATTGAGCCCGTTGAGATACCAATTGAAATTCTCCAAATATCAATTGGACTCAACCCAGGTAATCGACACGCTCGGAAAGCATGATAGGAAAGAATAAAGAGAGAACTTCCTAGATTCCTTATAGCTTCCCGAAGATTAGATGTGGACGTCTACACACCAATCCACAGGAGTCTACCCGATATTTCTCTTGTACTTATGAGACCGATAACTTAGACGCTCTGATACCAACTTGACATGAACCAAATGGGAAGATCGTGCAGGCACCTACATCGACTCTAACTCGATAGGAGAACCCCTTTTTGAACATCACATGAAAAAATTTACAATTCACATTAATTTATACAAAATTAACAATATTTTTGAAAATTCAATAAAATCCTTCTCAAAAATCTTGAGTCTCCCAAGATCTAGTCAAGACAGGTACAAGAGCTCTATATGGAATACAGATAAAAAAAAGACAGTTTTACCTGCGAAGGAAATACGGAAGTTGATGCTGAGTATCGCCTCATCAATCATGAAACTGCAATTCACCTGCTACAACCTACACCCAAAAAGGTGTAGAAAGATATTATCAGTACACCACATGTACTGGTAGGCATCATCAGCTAACTACAATTAGTTTACACAACAGCATAAAATTCATATGCAATCAATAATTCAATGTCTAAATAGCCACTCAATAGTTTATCAAACCAATATCTTACTCTGCATTTACTCCTAATTATTTAACAATACATTCATATTTCTCTATCAAACTAAGCCACAAAGGTTGGCCTACATATTATTTAGGCATCGCTGCAATGATAACTTGATTGCTGCTACGGTCTCGTCGCAGCAGGCATTCTCTCGCTGCATCGGTACTGCTCTAGGCAGTAACTCGACTTCACTGGCAACCGTACTTCTTTCAACACTTTATCAATTACACAAGATCTAACATCACACAAACAGTAGCAATCTACACTTAATTAAACATACATTTCAGCACATTTCAACTTATCACAATTATTCATTTTATTTTCTTTTTCACGAAATATTCTCATAGTCAAGATCAACCTAACAACAACACATAATCATATTTATCCGATAATTTTGAATACAACCATTAATTCATTCATGAACGAATTCATCAAAACACCAAGATTTACCATATAAGTAAGACACAATTATGCAGCAGATTATATGCACGTTGAACACACGATAATTAAACCTGTCATTATTAATTTTATCTCACCGAATGTCTGTACACATATCGATGTCATACCTATTACTAAACTCTTTCACACAGTCGTATGTATATCATCACATACCTATACTGGTATCTGTCACATAGCCATATGTATATCATGACATACCTGTACTGATCTCTGTCACAATCATACTATTGATAATGTGCTGGCACATGCCTCTATCACATCACTGTACACACATACTAGAGGGTATTATTTCTACCCTTCCATTCATGACCTGCAGGGGACTCTAGAAATTCATGTATTGTAAACCCAACAGTATGAACATCATATCATACCTGTCTATGTACTCTTGCTTGTACACCCAGCCGTTTGAATATTATATCATACCTATCTATGTACTCACCCGGATGCTCACCTCGGATATGAGCCACTCATATCCAAGTACTCATACACACACTAGTTTGCTCGTTCGGATGCTTATCTCGGACACGAGCCGCTCATCTCTTGGTAAAGACTTATTATCCAACTTTCATCAATATATCCAATGTGCTTATCAATCAGTCACCTCATATGATAGATCAGAGTGAGGTATGAACCAACATTCATCGGCATAACTTATTGTGCATTTCATTCAGTCCACTTATAGGACAGATATATATAAATCAACAATGATCAGTATATCTCAAAATGCTACTAATTAAATCAACACACATGACCCTTCATAAGTACACATTGATTATTTCAATTACACTTAGATTTCACAATGACAAACTATTCATCTCGGGGTTCATTCACAGAGTGCAACTAAATCATCATATCTCCATTTACAATCAGTCTCCGAAGACCAATTAATCATATTGTCATATTGACACATATATACATCATTATATAAAGTGTAACTCCTCTAGCCATAACCTTCTATCTTTCTAGTTATTTATCAATTAGCCAAGTATCGCATCACCTATTGTAATAATAAAACACACATGGTAACATTTACAATTCGTCAGTTCAACCTTTTCTACCCTCTCACATATGGATCTATCACATACACTGGTTCTTTTGATGTAGATCAAAAATATAATTCATATTAGTTCCCATTTCAAGACAGCTTATCTGGCCCATCATCATCCTTTTAACATATTCATTTCATAAGAAAATTTCATTAACGCACAATAATCATTTCAACGCAAACTAAATTTAGTTACTCAACCCTGCTACTACGGTTTCTGACAAATACCTGTTCTTTCCTTATCTCGAATTCATTTTAAGATAGTTAAATTATACTACAAGTCTTACGTTTTTATTTCTAATAATTAAATTACAACATTAAGCTCATACAATCAAACTAGGCTTGATCACTTCACTTCTTCCCTTTATTCGTACTATTACAATCATTCATCCAAGATTATATCACTAAAACATACAATCAAGAACAACGACAATTACATGTCGTCAAAATATGTCATCAAGAATATCACCTCAAGACTCCACTATCAAGAACATATTGTCAAGAACATCACGTCAAGAGTATTTTGTCAATAATTAATTATCAACTAGGTTTTATTTTTCCACATGCTCCCATACTTAGGATTAATCCTCCAATCTTATAGTTACGTTACTATAAATATTTCATCACGTCATCATATTATATGATCCCTTTACCCTCATCAATTGTACATTAATAGTACATACATATACGATTCACTAGTTGCGGTCTAACATAAAGGTAGATCATAACCTACCTGGATCGCAGAACTGGAATATGTAACTCCGTGGGAGCTTTACCTTTTCTCAATGCCTCCGAACGTTCAAAGTCTAAAAATAAGACATTAAGGAATCAATCAATCAACTACTTCTTCGATTCAAGGGTTTGGGAACTCAACCCACTCCATTCTACCCGTTGTTTATGTTCTAATTCGATAATCATAGGCTAAATTATCATAACCAAAATCTACAACAATCATTCGAATCTATTTCATTGAGTTTTTACTCCTCTAGCCTAGTTTTTAAGGTTAAGGGTTTCAAATTCATCGAATTCTAGGTCTTTACTATCACCAAAACAATGTTCTATAATTGCATTCATCCTAAAAAGTGTTAATTTATCACTTTTAGGCCTAGAAATCAGTACCCAATCATTTCTATAACCTTATCCCTAGTTTTCACAAATCTAAAATTTTTAGCTAGGAATTCATCATTAGAGATTATCTTTGATTCTGGGTGTTAGGGAATCGAATGAGGGAAAAAAAAAAGTTAGAACTCATACTTTGAGAATGAGAAACTACTTAACCCTTAGAAAATCGCCCTTCTGCTCTAAAAGTTCGTGCCTCAAAATAATGAGGTGAAAAATCCTGAAATTCTTACTTAAACTGACTTTCTGCCTCGCGTCATCCGTTGCAGCGGTATTCTTCCGCTGCAGTGGTCCCCCTATGGAAAAAGATCATTTGCCACGGCGATCCTGCCGCCTGTGATTTTGAATAAGCCCATCAAGTTAATTAATAAAATAATCTCTTATTCCGAAAAAAATAAGCTAGACCCGCAAATTTTGAATCTTTACGTCAATGTCATAAGGGCTCTATAACGATCGAACAGGTCGTTAGGTGAGTTCCGCCAAAAAAATTAATTGTGTAAATATGAAAATGAGCTACTAAATGTCCACAATCATGTGGCCAAATATGGCCACAAATATGAAAAAGATCATATTAACATTTTTTCTTCGAAATAAAGATAAATCTTCCTTATCTTTTAAATTCTAAAAAATAGTGCAACTATAATTATTATGTTGGTTGAGACACAACTATTATTGATTATGTAG
>JACEIK010003967.1:82343-96894 GCA_018107945.1 Datura stramonium
ATAAATTAAAATGTGAGATGAATGAAAAGTTGAAAAAGAAAATAAAATGAAATATAATTCTAAAAATTATAATTGTACATTTATAAATTATATTTATGTGAAGCCATTTTTTCTTATTTTTTAATTAGCGATTGACGTCTACTTCTCGATAACTAAATAAAAAAGCACTAAAACTTATAAGTGAAAAATCCTCATTGAATTTTATTTTCCCATTAGATGAGGCAATGACTGTTGCTTGACGGCAAGACACATATATATTGACACAATTAAGATATTTATATAACTCTAGTCAGATATTAATAAACGTTTTCATTTGTTCAGCATTGATCAAAGAAAAAAAAAAGGGTTAAAAAATAAAAATGGGTAGTGAAAGATTTCACGCGCAAAATAAAAAAATTAAAAAAAGATAACAATGGGTAAAATCAAACAAACTAAAAAGAGAGAGAGAGAAAGTTGCCTCGACCAAGAAGATAAAGGAAAACAAAAAAATAATATTGATAACAATGGATCACCAAGAAGACCAAAAACAAAAAAAGTAAATAACAATAAATCGTGGCAACCGAAGATCAAATAAAAATGAGATGTTGAGCTACCCACGCCTTACCCATTTTGATACGCTCCCCAAATCAATTACTCTTTTATCATTTTTTTAATACTTTTTATCGATTTGACTTCGAACTCAACTTTCATAACAAATTCATAAGAATCTCGCGTGTCTTTCAGAAAGAAATTTCATACATCTATAAAACATTTTTATAAGTGCTCGCCTCCTTGCACACATAAATTTTCTACATAACAAAGTAGATCCATATAACGGCTACATGATATGACAATATGATAGGATATTGATCACAATAATGACTCTTTTAACATTTCATATGTATCTTGTGATATTTTTATCATAAAAAGGTACAACAAGAGGATTGATATATTTTTTGCTCATTAACTACATATCCTTTGATGATAAATAATTTTTTCAATAGAAAATATTTTATTTTTNATATATATTTTGATTAATAAGATCAGTATATTTTGAATATTTTAAATATCTAAAAGCAAAAGAAAGAAATAAAAGTAAAAACAAAATGCTTCCAGCTCTAACATCGAACATTAGGGCTTTCTACTTTGCTGTTCACTCACGTACACTCTCTCTAAAGTTCACGAAAGCTCTTATATAGATTAGGCTATTTGTTATACTTGCTCTTATATTAGTTAAATTATAATTTTTATTAAATTTTTTTTAATAGATGTGTAAATCTTATCCTAATAATTAAAATAAAACAGAGAGAATAATATTAGAAGTTTAAATAATTGCGTCTTGTAAATTTCATACAGAAAAAAAATCATTTGATTGGCTTTTTTTAATTTTTTTTTTTAATTTATGCTGATATTTAAACTCGAACATCTCTCCTGATTTATTTCAATTTTTATTGCCCACTAAGCAATATCTATTGGTGCAAGAGCCTATTTGATGATATTTTCCTAATTGCTTATTTAAAAAGTATTTTTATCAAAATAATTTTTCAGGTAAATATTATTGGGGATAGTGGTTTATACTTGACTAATTCATTTTAAAAATATTTTTTTCAGTATTTCATTAATAAGTTATTTTTTGCCAGTTTTTTTTAAAAATATTTAAATTAAATCAATATTATAGAATATCTGGTATAATTCTTTTCTTACATGATAATTTAAATATATAAAAAATACATCAGTCAGTATAGATTAATTAAAGATCAAATCTATGAGGAAAATAGACTATAAAAACAAAACCAAAAAAAAAATGAGCAGAAGGTAGTACATATTTTTTTATTTCGACAAAATACCTCAAGTTTTCAAAAAAAAGAAAAGTGTTTTTTCAAGAAAATGAAAAAAACACTTTTAGCTTTTAAGAATCTTGGTCAAATCATGCTAATATTAATCACCCTCGGGTGACATATTTTTAGCAAGATTTATTAAGCTCAAATTATACACTCGTAATACAGGCATTATATAAACAACTATTTTCTATTCCTTCTAATAATTTCAAAATTGAAATTCTTGAGATTCTGTTGACCCCAAATGTATCTTGTTCTTCCTAAAAGACCCACAACTTTAAAAAAGAAAAAAAAAAAGAAGAGCAATTCGACTTAAAATTTTTGGCTGTAAACGTGTTGACTCTTAGTTAGCTCAACTAAATTTATAGTTCCTAAAGTTTGGCTAGAATTGAATTTTTGGTCCACAAAGCAGTAATTGAGTGATCCTCATATCAACAACTTTCAAATTATTCCATCTCGTGCAAGAATTATATGATGAAGCTGGAGCAGAGGGCAAATGTGGAAATAAATAACACCATAAAAAGAACAAGAAAAAGTCAAAATAGCAAACAGAATTGTTCACCCAAAAAAAAAAAAAAAAAAAAAAGAGTTGAAGATAGAGAGAGGGAAGGAATGAAATTTTAATACTAAAGCTAAATCATTTCACCGTTGATGAACTGCATGAGGAGAGTAGAAGATGATGATATGAGAGAAGAAGTGATAATTTCTTATTCAATGTTAAAAAGTATTTCTTACGTATTGTGTATCTCTCTATATAACATATAGAGTTCTAATATAAATGGATTAGTTTAGCTAAATAACAGACTTAGACATCTAATCCTAACTAACTAATAACTGATTACTGAAAAACCAATTGACTAAACTGACCCTAACAGACTTAATGACCTGTTTACATAACTAGCCACTTTTACACTCTTCCTCAAGTTAGGTGCTCTAAAAATGTCAAGAACACCTACTTGGAGATAAGATATTGGTGTTGAACTTTGTTCGCTCTTTCTGTTAGTACATCTGTGGATTGATGTTTGGCAGAGATGTATCGAGTTTTCACCTTTTCTCGTTGATCTTTTCTCTAATGAAATGATAATATATTCTAATATGTTTTGTTCTTTTATGAAAAACTAGATTAGCTGCAATCTGTAGTGCTGGTTTACTATCACTCAAGACTTCAACTGGCAATGTAATGCTGATTTCCAACTATAATAATAGACTAAGTAACTAAGTTAATTCAGAAATAATAAATGTCAGACTTTTGTATTCTGTTTCAGTAGAACTCTCAGAGATGGTTATTTGTTTCTTGGATTTCTAAGATACTACATAATCTCCTAATTTTATTACAAATCATATGACAGACCTTCTTGTGTGAACACATCAACATCACATAAGGCTGTAATATTCTCAATAGAATTGTTGGATAATAGAACATTTTATCTTGGCGGTGTGTTGGCATATCTAACAGTTCTCAATGCTACTTCCATATGTGATTTCTTTGGTTATTGTAAAAACTGACTTAAGAATTGAACATTATAAGCAATATCTGATCTTGTATTAATTAAATATAGTAGTTTTCCTATCAATCTTTGATATGAACATACATCAGATAATAGTGGATCTTCAGACTTGTTGTTACTTACATAGTCATCATATTCTTTTATTGTCAATTTAATGTTTGTATCCATAGAAGTAGTAGTTGGTTTAGATACTGCAAAACCAAGTTCAGAGATCAATTCTAGGTAGTATTCCCTTTGGTGCATTAGTATAGCTTGATCAGGTTTAGCAAACTCTATTCCAAGAAAGTATTTTAGTTCATCTAAGTCTTTCATATTAAACACTTGTTGAAGTGATTGTTTTGTCTCTTAAATCATCTTTAGATTATCTTCAGTAACCAGCATATCATCCATATGTATTAGAATAACTACGGTCCTAGTTTATGTCTTCTTCAAGAATAAAGAGTAACTATGCTCACTCTGTTTAAGCTTGAGATTAAGTAAAAGCCTCTGTCAACTTGGTATTCCATTGAATTGATGCATGTCAAGCCATATAGAGATTTAATAATTCTGCATACAGGTACAGTCTCACCCTAACTCATGAATCTCTGAGGCAACTTTATGTAAATTTCATCATATAAGTCACCTTGTAAAAAAACATTATAGATATCTATTTGATGGATGTGCTATTTTCTGAAAGATGCAAGTGTTAGGACTATCATGACAATCACCATATCGACTAAAGGAGAAAATGTCTCCTGATAGTAAATTCCTTGTTGTTGACTATATCTTTGACCATTTGTTTTGCTTTGAATCTATCTATTTGGTAAAAACCCATTCGATCGTTATAGAGCTTTAATGACATTGACGTAAGGATTCAAAATTTTGTTTAGTCTAGCTTATTTTTTTAGAATAAGAGATTGTTTTATTAATTAAATTGATGGGTTGATTTAAAATTTCAGGCGGCAGGATCGCCGTGGAGAATGATCCTTTGCCATAGCGAGACCGCTGCAGTGGAAGAGTACCGCTGCAGCAGACGACACGAGGTAAAAAGTCAATTTAAGTCAGAATTTTGGGGTTTTCACTCTATTATTTTGAGGCATGAACTTTGAAAGCAGAAGGGAGATTTTCTAAGGGCTAAGCAATTTCTCCTTCCCCAAGGTATGGGTCCTAACTCTTTCTTTTCCTTATTCGATCCCCTAACATCTAGAATCATAGATAGTCTCTAATGCTGAATTCCTAGCTAAGAATCCCAGGTTTGTGAAAATTAGGGCTAGCGTAATAGGAATGATTGGGTATTGATTTTTAGGCCCAAAAAAGATAAATTAACACTTTTTAGGGTGAATGAGATTATAGAACATTATATTGGTGATAGTTTAAAACCTAGAATTCGGTGGATTTGAAACTCTTAATCTTAAAAACTGCTTTAAGAGAGTTAGAAGAGTAAAAACTTCATGAACTATGTTCGAAGGATCGTTATAGATTTGGGTTATGATGATTTAGCCTATGATTATTGAATTAGACCGTAAACAACGGGTAGAATTGAGTGGGTTGAGTTCCCAAACCTTTGAATCGAAGAAGTAGCCTATTGATTGATTTCTTAATATCTTATTTCTAGATTTTGAATGTTCGGAGGCATTGAGAAAAGGTAAAGCTCCCGTGGAGTAGCTACATATTCCAGTTTTGTGGTCTAGGTAGGTTATGGCTTTCCTTTGTGTTAGACTGTAATTAGTAAATCGTATACGTGTGTACTATTAATGTATAATTGACGAGGATAGAGGGATCATAAAATATGATGACGTGATAAAAGATTTGTGGTGACGTAACTATAAGATTGGAGGATTAATTGTAAGTACGGGAACATGCGAAAAAGTGAAACCTAGTTGATAATTAATTATTAATAAAATACCCTTGATGTGATATTCTTGATAATATATTTTTGATGTTATGTTCTTGATAGTGGAATCTTGAGGTGATATTCTTGATGGCATGTTTTGACGATATATGATTGTGGTTGTTTTTTATTGCATATTTTTGGTGGTATAATCTTGGGTGCATGATTGTAATAGTACGAATAAAGGGAAGAAGTGAGGGGATCAGACCTAGTTTGATTATATGAGCTTAATGCTACAATTCAATTGTTAGGAATAAAAACGTAAGGCTGGTAGTATAATTAACTAGCTTAAAATGAATCTGAGGTAAGTAAATAATGAGTGTTTATGAGAACTTGTAGTAGCAAGGTTGTGTAATTAAATATGAACTGCGTTAAAATAATTATTGTACGTTAACAAAATTTCTTTGTGAATGAATATATTAAAGGGATGATGATGGGACCTAGTAAGTTTTCTTGAAATGGGGACTAATATGAACAATATGTTGATCAATACTGTAAGAACCTGATTGTAAGATAGATCCTTATGTGAGAGGGTAGGAAAGGTTGAACCAACAAATTATGAAGGTTACTTTGGTGTGTTTTATTATTGTGATAGATGACACGATAATAGGCTAATTGATAGATAACTAAATAGATAGAAAGTTATAGTAATAAGGAATCAACTTTAACTAAGGATTTACACGAGTAATGAATTGCTAAATATGGTTACTTGGTCTTCGGACGCTGTGATAGAGGTAATGATGATTTAGTTATATTCTGTGAATGAACTTTGAGATGAGAAAATATTATTTGTTTTTGTGAAATTTAAGTGCAATTATAATAATCAATTTGTACTTATAAAGGGTCATATGTGTTGACTAAATTAATAGCATGTTGAATTATACTGATGATTGTTGTTTTATATATCTTTCTAAATTGTTCTATAAGTAGACTGAATGAAATGCACAATAAATTATGCCGATGAATGTTGGTTGATATGTCACTCTCAGTTGTCATATGAGGTGACTGATTGATAAGCATATTAGATATATTGATGAAAGTTGGATAATAAGTCCTTACCCTGAGATGAGAGGCTCGTGTCCAAGGTGAGCATCCAAACGAGCAGACTAGTATGTGTATGAGTACTTGGATATAAGTGGCCCGTGCCCGAGGTGAGCATTCGAGCGAGCAGTATGAGTGACTGTATAGACAGGTATGACTAAATGTTCATACAGTTGGGTGTACGAACATGAGTACGTAGATAGGTATCATGAAGGGTTCATATGGCTGGTGTACAGTAGATGGAAATCTAGAATCCCCTACAGGTCATAACCCGAAGGGCAAACATAATGGCATGTATGTATAGTGATATGACGGGGCGTGTGCCCGGTATTGCCAATGGTATAATTGTGACAGATATTGGTACAGGTATGTTATGATATATGTACGAATGTGTGACAGATATCAATATAAGTATGTGATGATATACATATGGCTGCGTGACAGAGTTCAGTGACAAATATGACACCGATATGTGTTACGCCCGCCTTGGGAGACATGACTGGCACCTGATGCCTATATTGGGATCTGGTCGGACCTGGCTGGGCATAGGCACCTCTAGTGCCTATCAGCGACTCAAAATCAAGAAAACAAACTTCTATATCTCGGTTGTAAGTACAGCCTCGGGTCGACAAGGCCACGCAACACATGTAAAAGAAAACAACTAGCTCAGCCAACATAACAGTAAAAGGGATCCTATGCGTGCCGACAAGATCACCATGTTGTCTAGTTATAATAAAAATGAAAACAATCAGCTATACTAGGCCCCACACGGCCAACAATAACCAATTAACTGAATACTATCATCTGCAAGCCTCTAGGAGTGAAAATATTGGTCGAGACTAGGCCCTAACCTACCCAAATGCTATACAAATAAAAGACAGATAAATCTCTACAACCTGGAAACTCCGAATGAAAGGAGTTAGCCAAACTGATGACTCTGAATAGCTGCTAGGAGGTCTCACAATCTATCTGTCTAAACCTGTAGGAAAGCATGCAGCGCCCCATAGTTTTGCGTCAGTACAATATGTACCGAATATGTAAGGCAGTAAATAAGACTGAATAAAAACTAATAAAGAATTGAAAGTGAACAACGAGAAAAGGCAGAAGTTAACCTGTAAGTTTTCTTATCCATAACCTGCATCTAGTGAAATACTACACGTATATAAGCTGAAATTGTATGACTATACATTCATAGGTTATAGCTAGCAAGCAAGTATACAAACAAGAACCTAACCTGGCTCCTATAAGCCTGGAAGGTGAAAAAAGCACAGAAATAACCTACAGGGCCCCCCATAAGCCCTGGAAAAATACAATCCAATCTATATACCTCTATCTAGGGTCTTATGATTCTACTGGTACTATAGCCAACCTACCTGGCTTCTGGGTCCGCTGGACTCCTGTAATTGTGTCTGAGCCCGGTGGGCTCTTGTAACTGCACCCTAGGAAAACAAGACTCGACGGAGGGTCAGTGATGCCAGTACGACATAAAAAGAGGTCCATACGTGGATGGACGTAAATATGGCCTAGGCATGATTATGGTCCCGTCAGAAATCATATAGCTCCTTGGATCGATCAGTAGCCCCGTAGGTGATGACATTATCATATAGCTCCTCTGAGCGATCAATAGCCCCGTAGGCGATGACACAGTTAGAAACCCTAAAGTTGGTCAACGGAAGGCTATCCTAAGTGGGGTCAATCCCAAACAATATACTGCATTTTAGTCTCGCTCTAGCCATTCAAAAAGCGTATCTAGCTCTTAAGGCATAACATGGCCGATTCTTGCCCCTAGAATAGTCTGTATAGCTGCTAATGGGCACACCCCGTGTGCCTACACCTTCTCAGAGGATCCCGACAGTGATCATGGTCTCTAATAGTCTAGTCTGGATAGAGAGAGATTGGGAGTGGCCTAAACGATGCTCTGGATGTCATGCTAGGACAATGATAGCTCATAAGCGAATGGTAAGGTCGTAGAAGACCCACTACTTAGTTTCTTTGCTTAGGATAACTGCAAACTGCTACTGATCGGGCATGCTCCTGAGGAGTCAACCCCTAACCGTCCATAGACAGCTTACTATAATTCTTAGCCTGAAGGTAATACTGTACTAACATGGTTCTAGTCCCTTAAACCTTAAACTTATTTGTTCAGAGTTCTTATGTCTTTGATGGATGATTCTTAACCTCGCAGGTAAGTCTATCTGGACTTAGCCACTCACGACAACCTGTACCTGAGTATCTTATAAGAGCAGGCTGGGGAATTGGCCTCGCATTCAACTACTGATAAGGTTCCCTCCTTAGGGTACCTATGGGTCTATCTGACTTATACATCTGGGGTAACTTCCTGGCGACCTGTATGACAAGCACTAAGTCGACTGCAACTAATAGTCACTGGCAGTGACTAACTAGATGTCAGGCTGTCACTCGATTCACTAGGCAACCCTAGTGCCGCTGACTCTAAGGTATGACCCTTCTATCCAAATTTCTAGCCTCGGAGGTGTTAAGGTATGCTAACGGCCTCTGGGGTATTTTACTGACAACACAAGCGTCAAACTGAAAGTTATATCGCTCGGCTGCGCCCAATGCTATCCAACTTACCGAATCAGGCCTAATAGCTAACCATAAACTTCTAAGGCATTGGCATGATAGTAAAACATCAGAATTCTACTAATATAGTGAACAGAAAAACAGAGTTTCAATGACACTCTTAGCGTGAGTCACACTTAACATACTCTTTCCCGATAAGAGATGCTGCAATACACTCTCAATACGTTTTCTAGCAACTAACCATGACATATATAATCATAATCTACTGACGGCAGCTACTCACAACATACATGATCCTTATCTACTAGCAACAGCTAATTTCAACATATAAGTTCATTATCTACTGGCAGCAGCTAATCACAATATACAGGATCATTGTCTACTTTCAAAGACATAGGTCGTATCACTATACGATGAGAACAACTTTCCAAAGAGATAAGTTTTACATACCTCGAATGCCGACTTTCATTCACCCGAACTGTTCCCAACCTGGAGCCAGCAATTCCACTCACTTTCATCCTTTACACTGAGAGAATAAAACTATTTCAATAGCAGGAGTCAGCAACCAACAATATCTTTCGATATTAATATTAACTATAATTCAACTCTATTTAACTCGGTTGAAAACTCACAATTTTTTGAGAGTTTAGAAGGAAGAAATACTTACCTACTGCTTGTGGCCATTCAGGACTCAACTTGAAGTAATTCCGACAACCTTTACTCGGCGGGGTTCCGGTACACCAAGCGAATTTTCAAGAAATAACTCTGCAAAGATGCTTTCCATAAGCCTAGAACTTGTTATCTGAAGTTAATTTGAGTTTGGACGGAGTTTAGCAGCGTAATTTGATGAAAAACGGAAGAAAACCTTCATTTCTTTCACTTATCTTCCAAGGGAATATTTTTAAAGAACCTTGAATCACTTAATCTCATATATATAGGTGGTGTATTAGTGGCCTAGGGGGCGTGACGCGCAGGCCATAGCGCCAGGCTGGCTGGCACGACACGATGCCCAGTGCGCCTGGCCTCCTGCTCGCTCGATGCCATGCTCTTATATTCATCCCCTGACCCCTTCCTCGCATGTGTCGTACTCCAAAACTCTCAACATACATACGCATACATCTGTTAGACGATAGAAACTTACGATGTGTAACATCATCCCCCCTTAGGAACATTCGTCCTCTAATGTAGCTTAAGCTTAAGAGACTCAATCCCTTTTAACTATAGCTAGAAAAAAATTCGGCGGAGTCTCCTCTATAATATGAACTATCCGGAAACCTGAAACACAGAAAAATTCAACACAGACACCTCACAGGACGCTATCTGCAACTAAATAACACAGTAATACTACATCTATGTAATCAACTGATAACATCAGCAACAAAGTCAACTATATAATATCTAAAACTATCATACGACTAAGCCTGTATACTTTCATCGTAGAGCCTGGAACAACTGAAGCTATCCAAACTTCATATCATTCGTAATCTTTCCAATTTAATCCTTCTATATTTTTGTTCCCCTTAATACTCTAATAAGCTACATCTTTGGTTCTCAAGGTAGCTCCTACGAACTTGACGGTCAAATGTAACTATTAGAGTCTCCTCATGGGACGGCTCTTCTGCAACCTGAGCATTTGCAACCGGGTCAACCTGAGAAAAGGTCTTCTGCGCGTTTTCACAGTGTTGATGAACAGATCTGTAATACCCCGAAAGTGCCTAAGATTAGACCTGAGATTTAAAAATTAAAGTTGGCCAAAATTGGGAAAAATCTCACAGAACGGACGACCCAATAGATCGTTGGTCCAACCAACAGCCTGTGGGAGGCAGTCGTGGGAAGATGTGGTCTGGTAACAGTGGGTAGTGACAAGTGAAGTAATGATCCATTGTTTGTTACAACGAGTCGTTACTGTGAGTCGTGGTGAGAACTGGTCCTCAGCTTAAGGGGAAATGGCGGGTCATCCCATGACCCTTCGTGAGGAGTAACGGGTTGTGGTCACCATTCGTGGGAAGAAATTTCAATATTCTCCAGTCTACATAACGGAAGCTAACCACGACTCGTTGGATAAAGTAACGAGTCGTGGTGAGGGTCGTGGGAAGAATTAGTATAGAACCTGAAGAGGGAAACCACGGACGTCGCAACGACCCGTCGTTTGAAAGAACGACTCATCCTATCGAGTCGTAGAAAGGGAATCTGAAAGTATGAAATGGACAGTGAATCCAACGACTCAACACCACGAGTCGTGGTACCAGGTGATGACTCGTGGGACCGTCCGTTAGTTCACTCAGTGTAGATTTTTCAGGGTTTTTATTAAGGATATTTTTATCATTTCTAAGTCCTAGCTCCTAAATTACGTTATTTAAGGCTCGAAAATCAGTGTTTATTAAGGGTAAAACCCACTCTAGGCTTATTCTTTTCCATGCATGCAAAGTTAGAGAGTTGAGAAGTGATCAAGCTTGTTCTTCAAAGTTTTCTTCTACTTCGTGCTATTCGCGGTTGCAGAATCATGGCTCCCCTAAGAATGAATGGTAGGAGGAATGGAAATGGAGATGGCCACGAGGATGGCAATGGTAATGGGCACCAGCAGGCCCCACCAGTTCAGGAGCACCAGGCAGTGGAGCCCGTTGCCTATGCTGAGTTTCGGGCAGCTATTCAAATGCTCGCGCAGGCCTTGACCGCTCAAGTTTATCAATAGGCAGTGGCACATGTTCTGCAAAATGGCAATGTAGTGGTGGCTCAAGTCAGGGACTTTTTGAGAAAGAACTCGCCAGAGTTCCTCGAGTCAAAAGTAGAGGAGGACCCGTATGAGTTCATAAATGAGATTGTAAAGATCACCCAAGTCATGGGGTGAATGGAGTTGAGTGTGTGGAGTTGGCCTCATACCAGTTGAAAGGGGTCGTGCACATTTGGTTTCGCCAATGGAAAGATAGAAGGACCGCTGGGGCAGGCCCGATCACTTGGGAGGAATTCCATGTTGCATTCTTGGATCGGTTCTTCCCTAGTGAGATGAGGGAGTTGAAGGTAGCTAAGTTCGTAAATCTGAAGAAGGAGAGGATGACAGTACAGGAGTATGCTCTCGAGTTCACTCGCTTGTCAAAGTATGCCCCAGAGTTAGTGGTTGATCAAAGGGCGCGGGTGAGCCGATTTGTTCATAGAGTAGTGGGCTATTTGGACAAAGATTGCAGGACCGCTATGCTCCACCAGGGCATGGATTTCCCTCGGATAGTTTTATATGCCTAGTAGATGGAGGCGGCTCATATGAGGGAGAGAGAGGCCAAAAGGGCCCGGACAAATAGCCATGGGTTTACTCATCAGAGATCCAGCGGTGGTCACCGCCCTCAGTTTTAGCAGAGGTCACTAGTTCCAGCACCATCATCAACTAGTGTTCTATCCAGAACCAAGGGTGATCAGAGGAGCAGGGCTTCAGGATCGAGGGACCAGAGGGGCACGCAGGTAGAGTGCACCTTTCCAGCCTGCGAGGAAGTGCGGTAAGAGTCATGCCGGCGAGTGCTTGCTCGGCTCAGATATTTGCTATGGGTGTGATAGATCCGGCCACATGCATCGAGCTTGTCCATTTTCTAGATAGGATGATGATAGAGGCCATGCGCAAACTACTAGGTCAACAACAGCTCTAGCACGTTCAGCTCCGCAGGGGGCTTCTACCAGTGGGGGTGGCGGACAGTGCCAAAACATATTCTATGCCCTTGCCTAGTGTTAGGAGCAGGAGACTTCATCGGATGTGGTTACTGGTATGTTACGAGTGTTTCACCTTGATGCTTATGCTTTGTTAGATCCAGGGGCTACCTTGTTTTTTGTGACACCTTATATTTCTAGTAGCTTTGGAGTTAGTCCTGAGATTCTATCAGAGCCATTTCTAGTCTCTACTCCCGTTGGTAATTCGGTTGTATCTAGGAGGGTGTATAGAAGGTGCCCGATCACCGTATTGTATAAAGTCACCTTCACAGACCTTGTAGAGTTAGTCATGACTGACTTTGATATTATCCTTCGAATGGACTGGTTGTATGCGTGTTATGCTTCTGTTAATTATAGCTGATCAGGGGCATATTTATATGCCAAATTGATACTCANCACAGACCTTGTAGAGTTAGTCATGACTGACTTTGATATTATCCTTCGAATGGACTGGTTGTATGCGTGTTATGCTTCTGTTAATTATAGGACCCATGTGGTGGAGTTTCTCTTTCCGGGTGAGTCAGTCTTGGAGTGGAAAAGTAGTTCGGTCGTGCCTGTAGGTTGATTTATTTCCTATCTTAAGGATAGGAAGATGATTTCCAAGGGCTGTATGTATCATATAGTTAGGATTAAGGATGTTGAGTCCGAGACCCCAACTATCCAGTCAGTTTCGATTGTGCGTGAGTACCCGGAAGTATTCCCCGATGGTTTACCGGGTGTTCCTCCTGAGAGGGAAATTGACTTTGGTATTGACCTTCTTCCCGACGTGCAACCTATATCTATCCTTCCCTACAGAATGGCTCCAGGTGAGCTCAAAGAGTTGAAGGAACAGTTGAAGGATCTGTTAGATAAGGGTTTCATTAGACCAAGCAAGTCTCCATGGGGTGCACTAGTCTTATTTGTCCGAAAGAAGGATGGTTCCCTTCGGATGTGCATTGATTATCGGTAATTGAACAAAGTTACCATCAAGAACAGGTACCCTCTACCTAGGATTGATGATTTATTTGACCAGCTTCGGGTGCCAAGTGCTTTTCAAAGATAGACCTCAGATCCGGGTACCATCAGCTCAGAGTTTGGGAGAGCGATATCTTGAAGACAGCCTTCAGGACGCGGTATAGTCATTATGAGTTTGTAGTTATATCTTTTAGACTAATGAATGCTCCTGCAGATTTTATGGACATGATGAACAGGGTGTTCAAGCCATATTTGGATATGTTCGTGATTGTGTTTATTGATGATATCTTGATATACTCTCGGAGCGAGGAGGAGCATGCCGCTCATTTCAAGGTGGTTCTACAGACTATCAAGGATCGCCAAATATATGCTAAATTTATCAAGTGTGAATTTTGGTTGAACTCCGTGGCATTTTTGGGCCATGTGGTATCAAGTGAGGGCATAGGGTGGACTCTCAGAAAATAGATGCGGTGAAGAATTGGCCTAGAACAGTGAATCCTTCGAATATACGGAGCTTCTTGGGTTTAGCTGGCTATTGTCGGAGATTTCTTGAAGGTTTCTCATCTATTGTAGCACCTTGACCAAATTGACCCAAGAGAAGGTGAAATTCCAATAGTCGGAGGCTTGTGAGAAGAGCTTCCAAGAGTTGAAGACCCGACTTACTTCAGCACCGGTGTTAACTCTACCGGAGGGTACCGATAGATTCATACTGTATTGTGATGCTTCAAGGATCGTACTTGAGTGTGTATTGATGCAGCACAGTAAAGTTATAGCATATTCCTCCAAACAGCTAAAAGTTCATGAGAACAATTACCCGACCCATGATCTTGAGTTGGCCGCGGTGGTATTCGCCTTGAAGATATGGCAACATTATTTGTATGGGGTTCATGTGGATGTGTTTACGGACCATAAGAGTTTGCAATGTGTGTTTACCTAGAAGGACCTCAATCTTCGTCAAAGAAGGTGGTTGAAGTTACTCAAGGACTACGATATGAGTGTGTTATACTGATCTTCCGCATATTTACATGCTCAAATAATATTTTATACCCATGTTTTACCCATGTTGTACCTTAATTTAAGAATAATCTCATGTATTTTGTGTAATTTGTGGCCATGGACTAACAAATATG
>JACEIK010003967.1:97320-114783 GCA_018107945.1 Datura stramonium
CATCACCACTCGTAGAAGTAGTTGTGAAGCTAAGTTCGGTTAAATGATTAGAGGTACGAAACTCCATAATCAAGAGCACAAACTCCGTAAACCACATCCAAGTAGTTAAATTGCTTACGAATTAGGACGTCACATCCCTGCTCAACGATGTAGGTGTGAGACTAGTTTGTCATGTTTAGAGGCTCGAAAGACCATGAACATAGTATTTTAATTATGTGAGACAACAACTGAAGTTTTCATACTCGAACCATTGAGAATTGTAGCATTGCATGAGCAATAGACCTTAACTCTAGTTGCTCCTTATATTGTTTCTCAAGTATTTTGTGATCACCCCTAGACTTAATTATAATTTCCCAAAAATTTCTATAATCAACATTTGTGGAGGTTAATTTTAACACTTGAACTTGATAATTCGCTGAATTGGTCCAGTCCCTGTGGGTTCGACATCCGGCTCTTAAAAAGGGCCACTGCATTACTTGTATGACCACGTATGCTTGCGTGTGCGCTGGAGCGCGACCAAGTTTTTGGCGCCGTTGCCTGGGACTGGTGAAATTGGTGAATTTCTTGTTTTGTGTTAGTGTCTAATTTTCTAAGTGTTGAAAAATTTTTCTTTATTAGTTTTAGATTTATTTTATTTTTTTGTTTTTATTCTGATACCCTTCTTGATATGACATCATGGAACACAAATGGGTTGAATGGTGGATACTCATATTTTGGTGAGTCCTGTCTGAATTGTGGAGGACTCCACTTGCGGCAACACTGTCACATCTAGGTAAGGACAATGCAGCAGCGGATGCACTTAGTAGACTCTCAATGGTGAGTGTGTCCCATGTGAGTAAAGGGAAGAAGGAGCTAGTGAAGGATGTGCATCGACTCGCAATGTTGGGAGTTAGGTTGCTTGACTCGACTGATGGTGGTGTTGTTGTTCAGAACGGATCAGAATCATCATTGGTGACTGATGTAAGGTCTAGGCAAGATGAGGACCCAATTTTAGTAAAGTTGAAGGAAGACGTTCAAAATCAGAAGGTAGAGGTCTTATCCAAAGGGGGAGATAGTGTGCTTCGGTACCAGGGTCGCCTATGTGTTCCGGATGTTGACGATTTGAGGAGACGGATGTTGTATGAGGCTTAGGGATCAAGGTATTCTATCCATCCAGGTGCCACCAAGATGTACAGTGACTTACGGGAAATCTATTGGTGGAATGGCATGAAGAAGGACATAGCAGAATTATTAGCTAACTGTCCAAACTGTCAACAAGTGAAAATCGAGCATCAGAGACTGGGAGGTGTGCTTCAGGACATTAGTATTCCTACTTGGAAGTGGGAAGAAATTAATATGAATTTCATCACAGGTTTACCTCGTACTTGCTGACAGTATAACTCCATTTGGGTTGTGGTAGTCGGGTTGACCAAGGCTGCACATTTTCTACCAGTCAAAACCATAGATTCAGCGGAGGATTATGCCAAATTGTATATCTGGGAGCTAGTTCGATTGCATGGGGTGCCCTTATCCATCATTTCAGACAGAGGTACCCAGTTTACCTCTCAGTCTTGGAAGTCATTTCAAAGAGGACTAGGTACTCAGGTTAAGCTCAACACAACATTTCACTCGCAAACGGATGACCAAGTGGAGCGGATAATTTAGACTCTCGAGGACATGTTGAGAGCATGCGTAATCGACTTTAAGGATAGTTGGGATGATCATTTGCCTCTTATCAAGTTTAAATACAATAAAAACTATCATTCTAGCATCCAGATGGCTCCATTTGAGGCTCTCTATAGGCAGAGATATAGATCGCCCATCGGGTGGTTTGAGGTTTCTGAGGTGGCAATGATAGGGTCGGATTCGGTTCATGAGCCTATGAAGAAGGTTCAATTGATAAGGGACAGGCTGAAAACCGCCTAGAGTCGCCAAAAGTCCTATGCCAACGTGAGAAGGAGAGAATTGGAATTTGAAGTTGATGATTGGGTGTTTCTGAAGGTATCTCCCATGAAGGGGGTGATACAGTTTGGGAAGAAAGGAAAACTCCGCCCCCGTTATGTTGGCCCCTACTAGATTGTGAAATAGGTTGGCAAGGTGTCATATGAATTGGAGTTGCCCTCAAAATTAGCTTATGTGCATCCTGTTTTCCATGTGTCACTCTTAAAGAAGTGCTTGGGTGATCCAGCTCTAGTTGTCCCAGTGGACAGTATTGGTGTGAAAGACAACCTTAGTTATGAGGAGGTCCTGGTGGAAAATTGGATCGTCAGGTTCGAAGTCTAAGGAACAAGAAAGTAGCTTCAGTTAAAGTGTTATGGAGGAATCAACATATTGAGGGAGCTACATGGGAAGCCGAAATAGATATGATGGCTAGATACCCACAGTTATTCTCTACCAGCTCAGTTCCAGCTTGAGGTATCAGTTTTTGGCCCTAAAACTCTATTCAGTTTTCATGTTCATTTCATTTGTTCAAGTTTCTTTTATGTATATGGATGTCTATATGAATCATGAATTCAGTTCAGCTATGTAGTTTGAATCGGAGATAGTCATTCCGTTAGTTTTCGATTTAATGATAAGTATTTGAATATGATGATTTCATTTCTCTATTTTATGTATGTTTTCCACATTCGAGGATGAATGTTTCCAAGGAGAAGATATTTTAATACCCCGAAAGTGCCTTAGATTAGACCCGGAATTTAAAAATAGAAGTTGGCTGAAATTGGGAAAAATCCCACAAAATGGATGACCCAACAGATCATTGGTCTAACCAACGACCCGTGGGAGGCAGTCGTGGAAAGATGTGGTCTGGTAACAGTGGGTAGTGACAAGCGAAGTAACGACTCATTTTTTGATACAACGAGTCATTACCGTGAGTCGTGGTGAGAACTGGTCCTCAGCTTAAGGGGAAATGACGAGTCATCGCACGACCCGTTGTGAGGAGTAACGAGTCATAGTCACCAGTCGTGGGAAGAAATGTCAATATTCTCCAGTCTACATAAAGGAAACTAACCACGACTCGTTGGAGGAAGTAACGAGTCGTGGTGAGGGTCGTGGGAACGATTAGTACAGAACCTGAAGAGGGAAACCACGAATGTCGCAACAACCCGTCGTTTGAAAGAACGACTCATCCTGTTGAGTCGTAGGAAGGGAATCTGAAAGTATGAAATGGGCAGTGGATCCAAAGGCTCAATACCACGAGTCGTGGTACCAAGTGACGACTTGTGGGACCGTCTGTTAGTTCACCCAGTGCAGATTTTTCAAGGCTTTCATTAAGGGTATTTTCGTCATTCCTAAGTCCTAGGGTCCTAAACTATGTTGTTTAAGGCTCGAAAATCAGTGTTTATTGATGGTAAAACCCACTCTAGGCTTATTCTTTTCCATGCATGTAAAGTTAGAGAATTGAGAAGGTGATCAAGCTTGTTCTTCAAGGTTTTCTTCAAAATTTTCCTTTGGGCTTTCAAGGAGAGGTGAGATTTGATTTTTTCCAAGTATGTAGGGTTATAAATGGGAGAATCCTTTCACACCCATTCCCTATCTCTTTCAATTCATGAAATTTCCTATCTAAATCCTATGAGGTTTTTACCCAATGCATGAAAACTCGATTTCTCTACATGGGCTTGATCTAATTGAGTTGCTATTATTGAATTATGAATTATGGGCAAGTTTTATATTGTTTTTCATTAGCAATCATTTTTCAAGTTTTACAAATTAAAATGCCCATTATTGAAAAGTTCATGAAAGTCAAGGTTTATGATGAATGTTCATGTATGATGAATTATCGATGATTAAAAATATGTTTTCAAGTTACCCATGGTTATAATCATGTTTTTCAATGAATTGAGTATTTTCAAGTATTGGGCAATTCCCACATGTTCAAGAATAATTTACAATTTATGAAATGGACCTCATGATTTATCAATATATGATGTTGGCCGAATAAGGGCCTTTGATTCTTGGATAATCATGTTTTAGTGAGGATCAATGATGATAAATGTTTATTTGGCCATGAATCTCAATGAATGATGTTATTAATTTACATATGAGTCCAATGTTCATGTTGTTGGGAGTCGTGTCTAACACTATGCAGCCCGACGTTCAAAGGACTTCGCTGGTGTCTCATAACCACGTGCCACCATGGGTTTATAATGATACATTACAATAATAATGATCCCCTCTTTCGTGATATCACATAATGCACATCGCTCGCCTGGCAAGCTAGGGGCGACTCTTCCAACTTGAGTGAGATAGTTGGGGCATCATGTAAGGCTCTACCATGATGGTATCGGTTAAGACGATTCCTCCCATTGTTCCGCATGTTTTATGCATTGTTATGTTTATGTTATTTGGCTCAAGTGATGATTTAATGAAGTTTCTCTTATGACTATTATAATGAATGGTTTACGAACAATTTGAAAACCTTGATCCTTATGTTATCTTATGATATTTATGTTACGAGCATGTTGTCCCACTCTTATGATCATTTATGAGCTATTATGTATTTTTTTGAATGTCCATTTTACTTATCTTACATACTCGGTGCATCTTATGTATTGACCGCATACTCTATATTGTATTATTTTATGATACGGGCCCCGTCTTAGAGATCCGGCCACCGTGCATTAGCCCGTCTCGAGTTTAGCATTCGGCTTCTTGGTGAGTCCTCATTCTCAGAGGACCGCTATGTTTGAATGCGATGTTCGTTTAAGTTTTCGGTTCTTAGAGTTAGTTGGGGATGTTGTCCCATTGACCCATACGATACGATAGAGACTTTCGAGACTCTATGGAGTACTCAAGCATTATGTATTAGTACACTCATGGCTTATCGTGCTATGCTATGTTATGTTTATGTTTCCGCTATATCATATGTTAAGTATTCCTCTTTAATGATATGAAGTTAGATGAATGTTCATGCCATGGAATTGAGCTTGGAGTCTCTCGGGGCTCCTCGTCCCTATTACAATTCGGGTCTATGTTTGGGTGGTAGAAAAGATCCTAGCCCAAAATCAACTTTACATCTCATAGGCCGCTTGGGCTGATATCACGGGATTCGGTATAGCTTAATGAATCTAGGGCTAGGCTTTCCCTTGTCGGATCTACAACGCCGCTTCGTGGCAAAATTTTCAGAATATGCTCATTTCTTCAAGTCTAACTCCCTACGCCATATGTTAGAATAGGACCTTTGACTACTACAAGACTCTTTGATACATATTTTCTAATAAGTTTAACTCTTTTCTTGGCGATATAGTATACTGGATTTGATTGTCTGACTTACCTACTTGGGTTATCATTTGGGGACCTACCTCGCCACCAGTTACATACCTCAGGAAGCATTTGGTTAGGTGTACTCTTAGCAGTTATTTGTTTGGGGAAGAGAAGTTGTACTTAAATTAACTTACGTTCCAATGTTTGTTCTAACGGCTTTCCAAACCTAGGTATTTATAAGTTGTGGTCTTTGTCAAAATTTAATAGACCTTTGGGATATCATATCGCGGCATAGTTCTTTAATATTCAATTCAATGTAATCTTATTGAAACATAATTCGATCGGCAGAAATAAAGTAGTCTCATTGGTCTTTTGACAACAACTCGAATAGGATCAATTTACACCTAGTACGGGTTAAACCTACGGCTATATTCATATTATCTATTCCCCACTTCCCACGTAGGCGGTATCTCTGAATTAGCCTACCCAGGTTACGATGTCCAACCTCTTTTCCAGCCATTGGGCTTTATGCCACTAACAGAGTAGTATCCTTCTTCTTCATGTGCCCGGTAGATCTCTTCTATAACTTAACACATTTTGTCAAATCTGGTGGGAAATAACGAGGCATGGTATGCCTTGATACGATCTGCGACGAAGCCATTACCATATTTAAAATATAGATTTGACCTTTAGATTACCGAGAATCTTTAAGCCTACTATCTCAAAAGACCGGTGACTCATACATTTGGGCCTTGACCCCCTGCAGTGCCTTCAGGCTAAGGTCTACTATTATCGCCACTCTTTGCTTCCTGACTAGTGGTAACATTTGGAGTATTCTAGGTTACAACCCCTTATCCTCTAAATGTCGTCACGATGCTTATTTCTTGACATTCGGTGGCGATTCCAAGCTCTATCATCCAGCTACCTTTGGAAGTGATTACATTCTCCTTCAAAGTTAGATACTCGTGCCTTCCCCTTATTTCTATAGGCGAAATCTAGGGTTCGTGACCCTTTGCATCTTCACGGCAAGAGATATTCGACCATTTACACTTAGCCTGCCAGGCCATACACTCGGGCCAATTTCACTCATATAATTTCTCGTACCTGACATAAAAAACTAGGTCCATGGCTATCATTCTTCCATCACTAGCACCTTCATAGGTTAGCCTATTTGATTTAAGCCTCGTTATTGTTGTTGGGAGTCCATTGTTTTACGAATTCTCACACATACTTAGATTTGCTACTAGCAATCTTAAGCGCCTGCGATTTACTTTGCGTGAAGTCACAGATGACTGTTTAAGCACTAGGGATCTTAACCACTTTCTAACACTTCCTCGGAACCAACGGTTCTAGCCTTGCTTTACTATCTATTCTAGGTAACATGGAATTGATACTTACACTTTCTATTGAACTAAAAGAAACGAGCTAGGAGGTGGAAAAAGACCTTATCATTCTATAACAAGGCTAAGGCACGAAATTCAACAAACTCTACAAAAATTTGGAGGTACAAACCTTTATAATCCTTCACATATTTAAGGTAATCTAACATTAAGCTGTTGTCCCTTTCTAATTCTAGATGTCTACTAAGTGAGTCAACTCATATATATACTATATTCGACCTCTACTTTAGGGCGATAAAGAGAAGCTGGGGACGGTGTTGGCATATCCTATTACCTTATGAAGTTCCTGGTGCCCCGGGAGGATAATGGGAGATCAAAAAGACATCCTTTCGCCTTCGGTGAATTGTCCCCTAACTTAGGCACCTCATTTGGTACCTCTCCCTCTTTGCTTTGTAGCTAACACTGCACTTATTGGTGATGTATTATCTCAAACATTATTCCAAACAAACATAGAAATGGCTCGGAGACTCGGCCACGCTCGGCTCATAGCCGATACGATGAAAAAGGAGGGGTACTGATACTATCATGCCTCGTAGCCTCTGCTTATAAAATGTGGTGCACAACACCTTTATAAACAAGAATCTATTGAGCAAACTGCCGAGACTCACAGGATATGACTGCTCGATACCAAATTTGTAAATGCAAATTGGAGGGCGTAGCCCATGCCACCTAATGCCATGCTGGGATGCGAGGCGGACCTGGCTAGGCATAGGCACCTGGTGCCTATCGGCGACTCAAAAAATCAAGAAAACAAGCATATATCTTATATTTATAAGTACATCCTCGGGCCAACAGGCCACACGGTACTATGAAAGAACTGACTAGCCAAACTGACATAACGGTAAAACGATTCTGAGGAAGTGAGCAAGACCACCATCTTTGTCTAGTTATAACGGAAATAAAAAAAAAGCAGCTATACTGGGCCCCACATGGCCAACAACAACGAATTGGCGAGATACGTAGGTACGCAGAGTCTCTTTGGAGTGAAAATATTAGTCGGGAGGGGACTGAGCCTGCAGTACTATCTGAATAAAGGCGGATAAATCCTACACAGCACAAGCTTGGATGAAAGGAGTTGGCCAAACTCTCGACTCTAAATAGGCATACAGAGGTCTCACAATTTGTTTGTCTAAACCTACGGGCAAGTATGCAACGTCCGTAGTTGGGCGTCGGTACAATATATACGAATATTTAAGGAAGTAAATAAGGCGGAATAAGAGCGATAAAGAACTAAAAGTTAATAACGAGAAAGAGCGGGAAGTTAACCTATAAGCTTTCTTATCCATAACTGCGTCTAGTGAGCGTACACGTATATAGTGAGGCTGTTCGACTATACATTCATAAGCTCTAGCTAAGCGAAGCAAGTATACAAAAAAAAGAACCTAACACGGCCCCCTTCGCTGGAAGGTGTAAGAAACAACTGAGGAAATAACCTACCGGGACCCCATAAGCAATGGCAAAGTACAATCCAATCTATATACCCTATCCGAGGTTGTTATGATTCTACTAATCTTTGCCATCAACCTATGCGGCCACAGGTCAGTATGCGAGTCCCTGGACTCTATGCGCGTGTTTGAGCCGGTGGGCTCACAACTACACCTGGACACGCAAGGCTCGACGAGAGGTTAGTGATGCAGTATGGTATAAAGAGGTTCATACGTGGATGGACGTAAGGCATGAGTATGGTCCCATCGGACATCATATAGACCGCCAGAGCGATCAATAGCCTAGTGAGTGATTACATTATCATATAGCTCCTCTGGCGATCAATAGCCCTAAGTGGCGATGACTGATTAGAAACCAGTTTGTCAACGGAAGGATATCCTAAGTAGGGTCAATCCAACCAATATACTATATTTTAATCTCACTCTAGCCACTCAAGGCGTATCGGATCTTAAGGCTAACACGGCGCTGCTTGCCTAGGCACATGTTTTGTATAGTTGCTAACGGACACACCTGTGTGCCTACACTGTCCAGAGAGGATCCTAGTAGTGATCATGGTCTCTAATGATCTAGTACGGATAGGGAGAGATCGGGAGTGACATTAAGTGATACTACGGATGTCATGTTAGGACAAAGATAGCTCATAAGCGAACGATAAGGTTGTAGATGACCCACTACTTAGTTCATTTGCTTAGGATAACTGCTTGAGTGCTGCGATCAGGCATGCTCTTGAGCAGTCGGCCCTTAACCTTCCCGCAGACGGCTTACTATAATTCTTCGTACGAAGATATCTTTGTACTAACATGGTTCTAGTCCCTCAGATTAACACAGTGCATTCGAGTTAACATGTCTTTGTTGGATGATTCTTAACCTCGCATGTAAATTACATCTAGACTTAGCCACTCGCGGAGCAGCACATGCAGTATCTTATAGAAAGCGGTACAGGGCATTGGCTCCCCATTTAACTGCGATAAATTTCCCTCCTTGGGTACCCACGGTCTATTTGACTTGGACATGCAGGGTAACTTTGTGGCGACTTTTGTATGTGAAGCACTAAGTTGACTACAACTAACGTTATTGTGAGTGACTAACTAGATATCGGTGTCACTTGGTTCACTAGGCAACCATGGTTCGACTCTAGGTATGACCCTCCTATCAAATTTCCTATCCCTAGGCGTTAGGTATGCCAATGGCCTGCAGGCGAGCTTTACTAACAACATAGGCATCAAGTTGAAAGTTATATCGCCCATTTGTGCCAATCTTTGTCCAACTTACTTACCAAATCGGATCCAACCATTGTCTTCTAAGGCCTTGGCATGTCGAGAGAAAAACATCGGAATTCTACTAATACGGTAGGCGAGAAAAACGAGAGAAGTTTCTATGACGCTCTTAGAGTGAGTCACATAACATACTCTTTCACAAACTGAGGGATGTTCTGTACACTCTCAATATGTTTTCTAGACTAACGACAGCATATATAATCATAATCTGCCTACGGCTAGTCACAACATACACAGTCCTTATCTACTAGCGGCTAATTACATCATATAAGCTAAATTGCTCTCTGCAGACAGCATTAATCCGCAATCTCACCCAGGATCATTGTCTACTTTGAAGGCATAGGTCTTTATCAGCTATCGATGAAAATAACTGTCGAAGAGATAAGCCTTGCATATACCTCGAATGCAGACTTTCATTCACGAAGTACATTCCCAACTGGAACGGCAATTCCACTCCCTTGCAGCCTTTGCGGCGAGAGAATAAAGCTATTTCAATAGTAGAGTCAACCTTAATGGTATCTTCGATATTAATATTAACTATAATCAACTCTGTTGCTTTCGATTGAAAACTCACAATTTCTCAAAAGCTTAGAAGGAAGAAATACTTACATGTTACCTATGGTAGTTTAGGACTCGATTTAAAAATAATTCAGACAACCTTTACTTGGCGGGGTTCCGTTACCAGAGCAAATTTTCAAGAAATAACTCATGAGAGATGCTTCTGTTGGTCTAGAACTTGTTATCCGAAGTTAATTTGCATTTGAATGAGTTCAACAATGTAATTTGATGAAAAATGAAGAAAACGCCGTTTCTTCCTTCTCTCTTGAGGGGATATTTTGGAAATGAACCTTGATCACTTAATCTCATATATATAGGTGGGGGGTCGATGGCCTAGGGGCACGACGCTCAGCCAATAGTCTTGATCGAGAGGCGCGACGCGCGAGCCACTGCGCCCAGAGCCGGTGCGGCGCGGCACGACACCTAAATGTCCTCCAGGACCCGGCCTCCCACCTTGCTCGATTCCATGCTCATGTAATTTATCCCCTAGCCCTTCCTGGCATGCGTCGTACTCAAACTCTCACATACATACGCACGCGTCAGTTGGGACGTTAAAAACTACCGGGGTGTAACAATATATGTACAAACATCGGATGAGATGAAATTAATGTTGGCCAGGTCTAGTGCAGCGTATTTACGGCATGTATTTGCTATGTTGCATAATTGTGTCTCACTTATATTGTAAGCCTTGGTGTTTTGGTAAATTTGTTTGTGAATGAGTTAATATTTGTGTTAAATATTGGATAAATGTGATTTAGGTGTTATTGTTGGGTTGATCACATTTGTGGAAATGTTTGAAAGAAGGAAAATAAAATGAGTAATTGTAATAAGCTAAAAAGTGGTGAAGTCTATATTGGTGAGTATAGATTGCTACATTTTTTGTGTGATGTTAAATCTTGTGTGTGCTTGATGAGGTGTTGAAAAAGTAAAGTTGCCGCTTGAAGTTGAGTTCTTGCCCTAGGCCGTACAGCTAACGCGAGGCTAGCGACAGTCAGTTATCAACTGCCCGGCCCAGCGGCCTCTGCTAAACATGCGGGCCAACCTCACGTAGCTAGTAAGGGTAGAGAATATAAATACATTATTAAATAATTTGGGAAAAATGAAGAGTAAGAACTTGGCTTGATAAATTCTTGAGTGAGTATTTAAAAGCTAAAATTATTGATTGCATATTAACTTTTATGTTATTGTGTCAACTAATTTTAGTCGGCCAATGATGCCTACTGAAATACGTATGGTGTCTTGATACTACCTTACTACACCTTTTTGGGTGGAACTGGCAGTGAATTCGTTTCATGACGGCGTACTCAACATCATCTCCTTGTATTTTCTCTGTGGTGGCTGTGTCCTTTATTTGTTGGTATTGTTGTAGCAGCTCTTGCTGCTTGTCTAGACTAGATCTTGAGAGAGTCGAGATTTTGAGTACTGTTATTATTCAAAACACTATTGATTTGTGCAAATAAATAAAGACTTTAATTTTTTTATGTTGTTCAAAAAGGGGTGCTCCTATTGAGTTAGAGTCAATGTAGGTGCCGATCCGACTGACCATTTAGGTCATATCAGATTTATACTTAATTTGATATATCCATTTTACGGCCTATTGATTTCTTGCCATATGGTAAAATGCTTGTATATCCCAAGTATGATTGCTCTGTAATGTTGTTGCTTCTGCCTGTGCTTCCATTGTCTATATCCTTGACAATATTGAATATAACTCGGGTTACGTAATAGAAATGAAACGAGATAAGTGACTTGATAATTGTAAATAGTTTATCATATGAGATATAGTTATAAATAGTTTATAGGACATATCCATATTGCATAGATTGATAAGATGAGTTCATATGTTCATATTGACGTTGCTTATCTCACTACAGTCTTCTTGGGGTTTGACCTTAGGAATGAGTTCGCGGGCAAGTTATTGTGTCTAGCAGGTGTGAAGAAAGTCATTTAAACTTGTTATTGATCAAACAAATCATTTGTATGATGAGTATTGAAAGTTAAGGGCGATATGTTTATTAAGTACGATAAGTCTCACATGTGAATCACATGTTTGCACTGAGTTTCTTGCACCATAGTGATCAATCATATCTAGATGAGAGTGAAGTAAGTTGTGAGATACAGAATTCAATTATTATGATGCAGATATATAAACTTTATTTATCTTAAAAGAAAATTCAACCTCCGCTTTAAAATCACGTCCCTATTTCTGAATTGTCGAAGATCCGCCATTATATAACCTTTACTTTCGGGATAATCCATAAAATAACAACCTTAGTTGAGCATGTTTATGAGTTTGTTGAATTATCATAGCTTAATAAAGGCATTCCCGAGAACTCTCATGTATGAGAGAGGGTTGTGTCAAATAACTTTTGATATCTTGACATTCGATAATGGAGGAAGGAAGCTGTTATGATATAAGTTGCGTTAGTGTCCCCAAAATTGATTTGATGCCTAAGTTCTTAAGCAAATTCTGCGCATGTGTGACCCACGATTGGGCCGAGGTGATGCAGGGGCACCTACATTGACTCTAACTCGATAGGAGAACCTTCTTTCTAATCAAATGAAATAATAATTACGAATCTCATAAACTTATATAACCAACATTATTCTTGAAACCTTATTTTTTAAAAAAGAAAAAAAATGCTCCCCAAAGTTTGACTCTCCCAAAATTTTAGTCTAGACGAATGAGGTCTATTTAGAATGCGTGCAAACTTGCTTTTATTTAGTAGGCGTTTGGACTTAGATTTCATCTCGTAATTTGAAATCATGAGATGAAATATTAAATTAAGTTAAATTAAAATACCCAATTAAATTAAAATACATAAAAAAAATAAAAAAAATAAAAAAAATAAAAAATTTGAAATTTAAATTTTATATTTTTAATATTTTAACTTTCAAATAATAACATATTCACAATTTTATATTTTATAAGAAATTCACTATTTTATGAATACCAAGAAAGCGACTCAAAATAACAATGTTGGACACATCTTCCCGGTCAGCAGTTGAAAATGCATGTATCGTCGGGGAGATTATCGACTATGTGGGAGGATATGAAAGAGTGATACAATGTACTCGTATTCGGTTATACTTTTTATTGAACTAATTAGAAGATCAAAAAATTTAGACAATTTAAAATAATAAAAATATATAATTTAAGTACTAATAATAAACTGGATTAAGACCTTTTAAAATTTTGTTAGCATTTTAATATTTTAGGTACATTTTGTAGAATTTCAGAAATATTTAAGCATTGCATTAGCGGTCAAGTTCACTAATATATATATATTAAGTTAGGCATAGATGACATTGATGTAGCACATCTGTGGCAAGAAAAATATTTGTCTTTTTCTTATTTTTGATTCTGTCACATTTTTTTAAATTATTTTATTACATAAAATTACTTTCTTAATTCATACCCCTTCAATTATATAAATTCTATATTAATTAATATTAATAATATTAATAACCATCAATTTTTATATTCTTGCTTCCCCCAAATTATTTAAGATGCAAGTTTATGGTGCTTTAAATCACTAATAAAAATTTGTTTTGATCTATATATGTTGGTTATCTTTATTTTTGAGATCTTTAAATTTTTGTTATCATTTTCTTTATGATTAATAGAAATTTTTTCTTATATTATTCTTCATCTTTTTGCTTTTGGTTGATTAATATTTTAACTTCTTTGATTTGATTTTGTAGATTATAGGATAGATATCTATAACGAAAATTGTTAGTCATCCTTGCATAGTTTGATTTTAAGAGTTAAATGATTCGATATCAATACAATATGATTATAACTTTTCTCTATTGTCATATATTTAATATTCACATTTGTTTCGATTCTTGTTGATATATATGAATCAAGGTAGTTTTATACTAACAAATGAATAGCAAATTAATTTGAATTTTTCTCTTTACTTTTTTTTCTTTGTAGTTTTGAGATAATTTGATTATATTTATATTATTATTAGTTCCTTCTTTTCTTTTTAACCGTAATTAAGCATTTCTTTAAAGTTTTATTTGATTAGTTAACTTCACTCTTTTTATTTTTTTAATCTTTTGCCAGGTAGGGTTAACTTATTATGTTTTTGGGGCGAATATTTTGCCGAGAAATAAGAAAAAATAAAGAAAGCTAACAATACATGCATGCTACTCGTAGAAATAGCAGTATATGCAATGCGTAGTTATATGAATCAACTTTTAATAAGCATAATGATAGAACATGAGAATATAAAGTTAATTTATAATTTTTCAAATATGATTTATTTCATAAGGAAAGTTATTTATTGATATGTAAAATTGTAATCCTTTAAGTTTCTTTATTTTTGTTATTGTTAAAAATTCTCTTTTTTTCTTTCATATTCCGAGAGATATATCACTACTGTATCTAGCCAGTATGAACTCTTGACACTTAATATTTGAAAAATGTAAAAATAACGAGTTAAGGATAAAAGTTGATTTAGTAAAATTATTTGTCTCTTTATATATACTTTTTTTATCAAGATAGGAATAGTTGTTCTTCTCTTGTGCCATTCATCATTTACTTTCAAAGGAAAAACTTTTTTTGTTGGTATTAAATTATTTTTCTTAAAATATGACAGTATTAATTAAAAAATTTAATTTGAAGCATGTTTTTGTAGTGGATATTAAAAATGGAACAATATGAGGAATTAGTTGAAATTTGTTATAAATATATTTTATTTATGGTGAATGTCTATTTCTTAGAAGAAAAGTTAGGGTTAACTTTGGACTAAAAGTTAATCTTCCCCTATAATAAAGGGGTTTTCATTTATTGTAATTCATCCCTTTAACCCCTCAAGAAAAATAAAAGTCTTCTCTCTTCTCTCTTTCTCTACAATATTCTTCTTTCTCTTGCTTTATTACATAACACATTATTATGCAGGAGTCTCTAACAGCTTTTTCACCGGTACGTGAAAAAAAGAAAATGTGAAGTCATAGAAAGGTGAGGCTATAACATATGAAACACTCAAGAGAAGGCTCTAGAAAAGATGACATATAGAAATTACCGAGGTTTGTTTCCTTTAATTCAAAATCATCCATAGTACGATTGTCTAATTGTTTGTGAAGGCTAAGGTATTATTTTTTTTCTTCCTTTTAATGTAGTTAATCTTACAAAACTTGAGTTTGTTGCCCTTCAAAGTTCGGGCAAGAACTACTTTTATGGATATTGGATGTTGAAATCTATTTGGATGCAATGGGTCCAGGTTTCCATTAAAAATGAAAACAAAGCATCAAATAAGATCGTACTAGAGCTATGATATTCCTTGTGTCATCATATTGGCCGAGATTTTAAAAATTCAATATCTCATGATTAAGGATCTCACGTGTTTTGTTGAACCTGCTGAAGAAGTATGACCTTTTTGAAGATGGTCATCCACCACCGAAAGGCACGATATGATTGGATGCATTTGATTCCAAGACTATGATACATTTCATAGAGTATAATATTTAGAATTGTTTCTTAGTTGAAATTATGTGGAGAGACTATTAATGATGTTGATATGATGGAATATGTGGTAGTACAAAATTAATTAAGAGCTCACGAAGAGCTAATGTGTAACTACCCGTAGGAATAAGTATTGTACTAAAGTCTCAAAAGGAAATTTATAAGTAATAAAGACATTGAAAAATTAAATAATTTGAGACTATAAATTATCTTCACGTTACTACAATTGAAGCGGGTTATAAATATTTACGTAAAAGATTATCCGTCGTTTTATTTTGTTTGTAGTATATAAATATGCGTATGATGACGAAATCATGAAAGTAAACTAGAAGTTTACTAAATAAATCAGATTGACTTTCTTGGTCGGCCATCTAGGTTTTAAATGTGATGCAAATATAATTAAAATTTCACGTGGTTATATATTTGAAGAAATAAAAGATTCTGGGAATTCTCTTGTGTTGCTTGTTCGTGATAGAATGATCATTATATCGGCTAAAGATTGAGATTATATTTTAAATTTTGAAACTTATAAAAAGGTGAATATGGTCAATTCACGCCATGAGCAGGTTGCTATTATAGAGAATTGATGCATCTACGATATGGTCACGTATGCTTTAATATCAACTTGAAAATTATTTTGCAAGGTTGTTTGCTAGAATTATTAAATAAGAGCACAATTCCAAATTATAAAATCATGTTGATAATGTTGGTTCATGTCGATAAGTTGGTTTGAGAAATTATATGTTTTCAATTATAGCTAAACCATTGATTATGAGAACAAAACTTCCAAATAAAATTTGGTATGAGATATGTTTATTTAACATGTAGCAATAGTTGAATGCATCAAGCCAACAAGGTTCTCTTATCACAATTGGTTCAATTCGGAGACCAAATAATTCCATCTAAAAAATTTGAATATATATATATTCATGTTTTAAAATATTTTAAAACATAACTTGTGACTTTTGAGATTTTTGTTTTTTTTTGAAAAATCGATCCAGTCCGTCGTTTTTTTTAAAATAAATTATGTGTGGGATGAATTATCTAGATCCTTGAAAAAAAATATGAACTTAAAGTTCAAGAGATAATTCACTTGCAAAATATTACAAATCAATTGTCAAATGTATTTCTTGACCCTATAATTTAGTTACAAAATGCCTTAATGAAAATTAAGCTATTTGTTTGATAAACTGCGTAGTATTAGGTAGTTGGAGTCGGGTAAAGGCGTAGCCTTGATGATGCTGGTTGGTCTTTTCGGATGATCGCCCTGTAGGGCGAGACACGGCAGGAACTCCACGGGGCGACGGTGGAGAATCTTGGACAATGGCGAAAACTCGATCCCGACAATATCGCATGAGTGAAGAAGGCAATGCGCTTGTAAAAAGCTCTTCGTCGAGTGCGCGATCATGACAAGACTCGAGGCTCAGGCTAACTCAGGTGCCGGCCGGCGTGTAAGACGGGGGAGGGTCAAGTGTTCTTCGGAATGTGAAAAGTGTTCTTCGGAATGTGAAGGACAAAACTCCTTGAAGAAGGAGAAGAGCAAATTATAAAGATGGTCAGAATAATGAGGCAATTACTTTAAAAGGAGCATCATGACATAATACTTCAAAAAACCTTGGCAAAGGTTTAGGTACCTGAAATGATGAAAAATGAAGAGATCTTGATAAGTTATATCGTATTAGATAGATATCAAAATGATCATTGATGATACCTTTGATATAATGTAGTGCTCAATATTATAAATGTTGACGAGGATCTTGAATTCAAATCTATCAAGAAGTATGGATAGATAAATGATTGGCCAGATAAAAATACTCAATTCAAGTATAATGTCACCTCTGGTATAAATGAATTCTTGTGCGAAAGGTGAAATAAATAAAATCGTAAAATAGTACGACCTGTGCCTTGTGGAATAAAGATTTTTTGCAAATCCTAATATTATTATATGGAGAGGTCCTCCTGTGGTGGATGCGATTATTTTGAGGTTGCTCATAAGTATGGCAATACATAAAATATTTCATATACGTATAATGAAATTATTTTCATGTCTAGATAGAAAAAGAAAGATATATGAAAATCCTTGAAGGATTTAAATTTTTTTAAAGCGATTCTATATATTTAATACCCC
>JACEIK010003968.1:1569-18621 GCA_018107945.1 Datura stramonium
ATTATAAATCATAATTTATTATATAATTATTTAATCAAGGGGTTAAGGAGCGTGACCACACACATAGCCTTTTTAAAATATTTGTTTGCACTAACTAAAGAACATAGCCATACACCTGGTCAACACATCTTATTTTATTAGAGAGTTAAGAAATGGAACCGAACACATAATATTAAAGCTAACTAAATATCAGTTAAAAATCGTAACCGAACACATGATTAACATTTTTTAAGCGTGCCTATATTTACTTAACGCTTAAATATTTTAAATTTGCATATTTTAATTATTAGTCCAAACATGCTTCTAATAATATAAATTAAGTAAAATAATATAACAGGTAATGAAACTTATTTTTAAACTAAAATTCTCTTAATTCAAATTTAAACCTTTATGTCATTTAATATCACTATTTCAACCAACTTAGTGACCATCGGGATTTTAGTTTCAAGCATTCCTTAAACATACTTAATAGTGTCAATAATAGATCAAAGTCTATACTTACTAGAGATAACGATATATTAAAAGAGAACAACACATTAAAGAAGAACCACACATTCAAGTAAATAAAAAGCAATAACATGGAATTATTTAAAGAAATTAAAGACATAACAATGAGATAGAATTGTACCTTTAATGTATTTGAATTTGGTCAATATCACAATTTGATTTCTGAAACAGAAAGATGGGACTTTGAAGGCTCGAACGGCACCTCAAACAATGACCAACGTGAACTAAATCAATGTATTGTAATTATTGTGGCTACAGAGAAGTAAAAAAAAAAGATGAAAGTTTCTACTCTCTCCTTTTTTATGCTCACTGTGTCATGACCCAATCGGGCGAGTCGTGCGGGCACCTATATCGACTCTGACTCGATAGGAGAATCCTCTTTCTAATCAAATGAAATAAATAATTAGGGATCTCATAAACTTACACCAACCAATATTATTCTTGAAATACTATTAAAATAAAAAAAATTCTTCCCCAAACCTTGATTCTCTCAAGAATCTAGGTTAGACAGGTATAATAGCTTTAAACAGAATACAGATAAAAAGACACAACTGACTGCGGAAAAGTGAAGAAGCTGATGCTGAATATGCCACGTCCATCATGAAACTTCAAACCTGCCACAACTTACACCCAAAAAGGTGTAGCAAGAGTAGTATTAGTACATCACACGTATTGGTAGACATCATTGGCCAACTACAATTAGTTCATGCAACAACATAAAATTAATATACAATCAATAATTCACCTATTAAACATCCACTCAACAATTCATTGAGCTCATTTCTTACTCTTCATTTTCCTTAGTTATTTAATAATATATCCATATTAAATGAGCTCATTTATTACTCTTCATTTTCCTCAATTATTTAATAATATATCTATATTACTCTACTCAGCTTAGACATAAAGGCTGGCCTGCACACTATTTAGGCCTCGCTGCAGCGGTAATTTGACCGTTGCCTCGGTCTCGCCGTAGCAGAAATTCACTCACTATAGCGGCACTTCTCCAGGCAGTAACTCGTCTTTGCTGGCAACCTTACTTCTTTCAATACCTCATCCTACACAAGGTCTAACATCATATAAAACTGTAGCAATTTACACTCAATAAAATATATACTTCACAACTTTTCATCTTATTACAAACATTCAATTTATTCCCCCCTTTTAGAAAATATTCTCACAGTAGGAGTAATCCAACAACGATACATAAATCACATTTATCCAATTATTATACAAGCAAATATTAAATTATACCCAATTAATTTCATCATACATCAAGACTTATAAAATAAGCATGACACAATTATGCGGCAGAACACATACATACTGAACACATGGTAAATAAAACTGTCATCATCAATTTTATCATGACAAATATTCATATTCATATCGATGTTATACTTGTTATTGAACTTTGTCACACAACCGTATATATATCGAACATACCTATACTACTCTCTGTCACAATCATATCATCGGTGATATGTCGAGCACATGCCTCCGTCACATTACTGTACACACATGCCAGAGGGTATTTATTCCTACCTCCTTTCAGTCATGACCTGCAGTGGACTCTAAAAATCCATATACTGTATACCCCGTTGTATGAACCTCTCATCATACCTGTCTATGTACTCATATCCGTACACCCAACCGTATGATCATTTAGTCATACCTGTCTGTGTACCCAATCATACTGCTTGCCCGGATGCTCACCTCAGGCACGAGACACTCATATCCAAGTGCTTATACACATAGAGGAACCGCTCGTTCGGATTCTCATCTCAGACACGATCCTCTCATCTCAGACACGATCCTCTCATCTCAGGGTAAATATATACCAACGATCTCATTCAAGTTCACCACATGATAAGAATCGATTATCCCTCACTCATCAACATATGCAAAATGATATCAACCAGCAGCTCGTATGACAGCTCAGGCAAATCCATTTATCAACCACAGATCCTCAGCATAGCATTCATACATTATACTTTGTCATCTCATGTCACCATTTAGAAAGAAATAATGAATCAACAATAAGCAACATATTTCTCATGCAGTTTCACTCAATCAACCCAGGTGACCACTCAAAAAGATATATGAATCAATAATCATCAGTACAGTTCATCAAGTATTTCATTAGGTCAACACATATAACACCACGTAGACACATATTGTTTATCTCAATTACCCTTAACTCTCACCATGAAAATTATCGCATTGAACTTCTCAAACCTTATCTATAATTATATAAGATATTGACATTATTCCACACGATCAAGGCACGAAGATCCATTATCCATACCTACAACTCATGACATTTACTAGTTATCTAGTTTAAGAAGTGATTCTTCCTATATCATTACTCATTAATGTATTAGTTATCAATTATTAAACACGTAGTCCTGCTTCAATTAAAATTCACAACCAAGCCATTGTAAAGATATTATTCACAATTCTTTAGGCTAAATTTGCCAGCCCTCTTATTACCTGGGGACTCATCATTCACTCAGGTTCTTTCAACCTTATTTATCACCTTAGTTCTGTGACTTTCCATCTTAAGGTAGTCTATTCGGGTCAAACTTCACCCTATTAGTATTTCTATTTTTTTCAAGCCAATTCATCAACACATAAGATTAATAAGATAAAATCGAGTCTGAATCACTCAACCTGGTTAACTATGAATTCTTATAATTACTTGTTCTTTCCTTATCTCAGATTCATTCTAAGCTAGTTAACTTACATCACCGATTCACCTTCTCCATTCATGGCATATAAAAGGGCACCAACAAGTTCACATAATCCCATTGGGTTTATTCACTTTTCTTCATTCTTGTTCCTCTCCTTTTATACAACACACACACAAAGATATATTCATAATTTATACTATTAAATACACCATCAAAATATACCATCAAAAATAACTACAGTAATATGTCATCAACACCTGCTATCAAGAATATAACCTCAAGACTCCATTACCAAGATCATAACATCAAGGACACATTAACAAGAATAAGCAAAAAAGAGTACTTGTCAAGAACATCACATTAAGAGTGCACCCCCCATTATTAATCATCAATCAGGTTTTACTTTCTCACATGTTCTCATACTTAGGATTAATCATCCAATTCTATAGTTACATCATCGCAAGTATTTCATCAAGTCATTATATTTTATGATCCCTCTACCCTCATCAATTATACATCAATAGTACACACGTATACGATTCACTAATTATAGTCTAACACAAAGTAAGCCATAACCTACCTGGATCACAGAACTGGAATATGTCGCTACTCTGCGGGAGCTTTGCCTTTTCTCCACACCTCCGAACGTTCAAATATAGAAATAAGACATTTAGGAATCAATCAATAGGCTATTTCTTCGATTCAAGAGTTTGGAAACTTAACCAACTCCATTCTACCCGTTGTTCATGGTATAATTCGATAAGAATAGGCTAAATTATCATGATCCACATTCATACCGATTCTTCGAACATAGTTTATAGAGTTTTTACTCCTCTAACTCTCTTAAAGAAAATTTTAAAGTTAAGGATTCCAAATCCACCGAATTCTAGGTCTCAATTTCTATATGAACTATGATTTCTAACAACTATACATTGGGGAATGATCATTATCCCCTTTAAACTCACAATCAAACCCCCATTAGTTTCCCCATGATTCAATCCTAGTTCTATCAACCTAGGGTTTCTTGGCTATCAATTCACCATCAAAGGCCCCCCTTGATTCTTAGGTGGTTACATAATCAAGTTCAAAGGTAGCAAGTCAAGATTCTCACCTTTAGAGGAAAATTTGCCTGCTCTGGGGGAGAATCGCCTTCAATTCTTGGAATACCGAGTTTTGGAAATAAGGGGGTATAACCCCAGAAATTATACTTAAATACACTTTCTAATTCTTGTCATCTGCTGCAGCGGTTACTTTTCCACTATAGCAGACCGGCTATGGTGGTCAGGACACCGCTACCGCAAATCCAATGATTACTTTCCCGATCCATTACGACGGGACTCCGATCGTTACCACGGTCTCGCTGCAGCGGAACGACTACCACTACAGTGGTCCCCCATAACCAGTAGCTCCTATTTCCTTCTCGTAGACCATTCCTCAACTTAAAAATTTTACTAACACTCACACAATACCTTACTTCCAACAACCTAGGCAAGAGGGATGTTTCTGACTTATTTTCCCCCGTAACAAAAAATGGTTTGTTACATCAGATACCAATAATAACTGTTCGTCCCTAAAAATCCTCATGCGATATGTAGGGATTTTCTATCACATCACCATCTAAATCCACGCGGGGTGAAAATTATGACTATACCCTTTCCACCACAGTCTTATTGTTGTTGCTATCGGATTTAACTGGAACTTTACTAGACCCTATTTTTTGAGGTCCTACAATGCTAATAGGCTTACTACATGGGCATGACAAACGAACTTAATTATCCTATCCACACATCTCCAACTGGGAAAGAGTCCCACGTACGCCACTTCTACTAGTATTTATATTATCAAGTAATCTAAATCGTCCTCCTATAGGATATAACCTATTCTTCTAAGGTTTTTACACTAGAAATGGTGAAGTTTGGTGGGGTGGTAATTTGAACTTTTCAACCTCAGAGTGAGGCCAATATGTCATTTTCCTCTCTCAGCACTATGCGTTGTCGCTAGACAAGTGTGTGTCAAGAGAAAAGGGACTGTATGCTGGGGTTTGATGCGCCCTTCGATCCCTTGAGGTTGAAAGGTGCGCTTGGAAGGGGCAGGACGGAGAGGAAGGCTATCTCGGAGGATAAAAGTGATGGCTCTAGCGGTGATGGGGCTGGTTACTCTGGTCCCACTGGGCCCTTCCAGAAGATAGAGGCTGATTTGGCAGTTGGGTGAGAGTTACTGGGTGGGTTACTGTTGTGCCATGATTTTATGGCACTTTCGACACTTAAAACTAAGAAAATATGCAAATTTTGGGTATGTTTATGTAGATATAATATTTTATTGTTAAGTGTTGCAGGAAAATAGGTCCGGAAAGTGAAATGGGCAAAGTAAGGCAAAAAGGGAACAAAATGCAGGCTGCTACTCAGGTCACAAGTTGTCGTCCCAATGGACGACTCATTCCTTGAGTCGTGGGAGGAGATTAAGTTTTGATGAGAAGAACTAGTATATATAATGAGGTGAAGGCACGACTCGTTAAGTCTGGTAACAAGTCGTTATAATGATCGTGAAGACTGGGAGGAATACTTGATGAAAACTGAGAAAGGATGTAACGAAGGACGTAACGAGTCATCGGGAGAATTGATGACTCGTCATGAGTTTCAAATCTAATCCATCAAGTGCACTAGAGTTTTGTGTGATCAGGCGCCATGAGGGACCTAACGACTCGTTCCCTGATCTAACGAGTCGTTAGGTGACCCGTTACAATGACTGGACAAGTTACTGAGGACGACTAGATTTCACTGGCCACGACTCATTAGGAGACCTAACGAGTCGTTACTTGGCATGTGGCCACTGCTGACCTGGATTCCTTTTTAGTTAGGAAAGGTTTTGTTTGGAAATATAAATACATTATTTAGGTTTAGTTTTGAAGTGCAGTTTTTCTCTTCAGTTTTAGGCGTGAATTGTTGTGAACGATCATTCTTGGTTCAAGAAACGAAGTTTTTAATATTGTTCTTGATTTTGAGAATTAAACAACATTGAAGTTTGGTTCTTCGGTTTTGGTGATTTATTCAATTCAAGTGATTTTCTTATACAAATCTTTTTTTAGTTACAATTATGATTTCTTCTTTATTTTGTGATTGTGATAATTCAAATATGAGTAGCTAAATCAATAACTAGGATTGTGGGAACCATGATGAATTAACACACATAGGTAAAAATACTTAGTGAATCTTGGATGGGGTTTATGCATGTATTGTTTTTCCCTTCATTGTAATTGCTTCTTAACGGTTGCAAATGTTGGAAATTGCCTTATTCTAACTCACCAGATCAAGGGAGTAATAAATGGGAAAAGGGTCTAACAACAGAGATTTGAGGCTATCAACCCTCATCTAATAACTTGACCTTCTCCGGTAATAGCTAATATTATATTAAGGGTAAGGGTTAATTAAGCGTACACCCGTATACAGAACAAGTTGTGTGGTGATAATTTTTCAGATAGGGGACCAACCATTTAGGTGAATTTAACTTATCAATTTTGTGTGCTAAACACCGGAATAGATCACTAATGTAAAAGCCTTGTGGTTATGAAGTCATGGGGAACATAATCCTAGTCACTTTGTTGATTGAATACAACCAAAATTACTTAATCATCTACTAGTCTCTACTTTTGTTTATTATTTTGTGTTTCAAACTTTCCCCCTAGAAAATAAGCAAGACGATAGTACTAGCTAAACGCATTAACTAAAGTTCTTTTCATATTCCTCATGGAATTCGACCCAACCTTGGTTGGGTTCTATATTTGACATTGACCGCTTTATATCTCATTAACGAGGTGTAATTTGGGCGATATCAAATTTTGGCGCCGTTGCTGGGGAATACGGCTTAGGCTTTTGTTAATTGTGTTTGCTTTACTGTTGGTCCTTATTTCCTTTTTATTTTTTTTCTATTTTATTTTTGTTCTTAACAGGTCTCAGGTTCGTGCATGCCCAGTACTAGGAGCCGAGGAAAATCTCTAGTCCAATTGATCACGAACTTGAACAAACACTGGGGAATATGAGGAAAATAGCCAATGTACAAGAGCAAGAGACAGTGGACCAGGCTACAACCAAAATATTGGCTGAGGAACAAGCTCGGGAAATAGATAGAGAGTTAGCAAGGCTTGCTGAAGAGCAACGCCTAGCTACCGAAGCTGAGTGAGCTAGAAGGAACAGAGGTCCAGACCAGCAGAGGCACCGATACTTCTATGATGACGATGCTGCTGATATTGATGAAGCCAATGCCACTGGAGCTATTGTCCCTCCCTTTTTGTCTATTTGGGAAAAGTTTTATATTACCAGTGCTATGATGCAACTGCTCAACATAAAGGGGATATTTGAGGGTCATGCAATGGATGATGCACATATTCAATTGACTAATTTCGTGGGTATCTGCAAAGCATACAAACAACCGGGAGTGAGTCAGGATGCAATCAGGTTGAGGTTATTTCCCTTTTCATTAGGGAGTGAGGCAATTCTGTGGTTGGCTAAATTGCCAAATGATTCTATCACTGCTTGGGGGGAGCTTAAGAGAGCTTTTCTTGAAAGGTTCTTCCCACCTTCCAAAGCTTTGCAGCTGAAAGATGAGATATACAACTTTAGGAAATTAAATTCTGAAGCACTTCATGAGACATGGTTATGGTTCAACAAGAAGCTTAAAAAGGCGCCCAACCACAGGATCTCAGATGATACATTGTTGGAGATTTTCTATAGGTCTCTGAATGCTAACACCAAGGCGGTGGCTGATACCGTCTCTAGCAAAACATTCACGAGTCACACTTATACTGAAGCTGCTGAGGTCCTTGATAGTATCACTAAAACCAACCGAGCTTGGAACACAAGAGAGTTGGAGGCTCCGACTGGTACTTATGTAGTAGGTATGTCTGCGGAGCAGAGAAGGAAGGAGGAAGAGAGAGACCAGAATATTATTGAGATCAGAACGACAATGGGGATGCTTGATAAGCATTTGAATGGAGATGGGGCTGAAAGGTGCATGCTGTGAGTTCTCAGGGTAAGGCCTTGAGAAATGATGGAGGCAAATCAGAATCTGAGGAGGAAGAAAGTTATCTGAATGATCAAGGGGCGAGTTTCCGGACTAACACCCAAGGGTCAAACCAAGACTCTTGGCGTCAAGGTTAGGGGAACCAAGGTCGGAACTACTATAGAGATAAAAATCACAATCGAGGCCAATACAGAGACAATGGAGACTGAAAAAGCATGAGGAGCATAATAATGACAGAAACGGTCTATATGTTCCTCCAAGGAACCGTGAGCCAGAGTCTAGTGGTTCAAGGGTGGAAGACATGTTTCCTAAGGTAATTAAGCAGATGGAGGCGATAGATTTCTACTTCAAGGAACTCCACACTGATATTTCTGGTATGATCTAAAAGGTAGAATCACATGTCGTGGCCATTACGTAGATTGAGAAGCAGCTTAATTAGATATCTATTGCTATGAACCAGAGGCATAAGGGCACTCTTCCAAGAAATACAGTTCAAAATCTGAAAAATGACAGTCATTGCATGGCGGTCACTACTAGGAGTGTGAAGGCGACATTTGATCCTCCGAGTCCGGTTGTGACTAATGAGATAGTTGAGACCATGGTGATTGATGATGATAAGGTGGCGGATTCCGAGGAGCAGATTTGGTTGATAATTCCATGGATATGATAGCTCCTAGTAATGCAAAGGAGCATGGGTTTGGCAAAGAGAAGGAGAAGGAGGTACCTCAAAAGATCACACNGATGTTGTCCTACTAGTACTCATGTGACCTAGTAATGCAAAGGAGCATGGGTTTGGCAAAGAGAAGGAGAAGGAGGTACCTCAAAAGATCACACCTATTCCTAGACCTCATCCTCCTTTCCATAGAGATTGAAGAAGAAGGCCGAAGATGGGAAGTATCACAAATTCATTTCAATGCTGAAACAATTATCTGTGAACATCCCATTAGTTGAGGCACTTGAGAAGATGCCTGGATATGCTAAATTTATGAAGGACCTTGTCACTAGAAAGAGGACTGTGAGCTTTGAACCTGTAGATAATTTGCACCATTGTAGTTCAATAGCATCTTGTTCTCTTGTTTAGAAAAAGGAAGACCTTGGAGCTTACACCATATTGTGCACTATTGGAGCCTTTAATTTTTCTAAGGCACTATGTGATATGGGTGCTAGTATTAACTTGATGCCGTTAGTAGTGTTTAGACAGTTGGGCTTGGGATCCCCAAACCGACTACAATGCGACTATTGATGGCATACCGCATGGTGAAAAATCTGGTGGGGATTTTCTATGATGTTCTAGTGAAGGTAGAGTCCTTTATATTTTCGGCCGATTTTGTTATTCTGGACTATGAGTTTGATTTCAAGGTCACCATTATCTTGGGGTGACCATTCCTTTCCACTGGACGTTCTCTTATAGATATGGAAATTGGACAACTGAAATTCCGGTTTAACAATGAGGAGGTGACATTCAATGTACGCCGGTCCATGAAGCAGCCAAATGACGTGAGGGTGGTCTCAGTAATTGATGTTGTGGAACCTTAGTTTCCAATTATGCACATAGAGGAGTTAGTGACTCTTGAGAACTTAGCAACAGTGTTGATGGATGTTGGTGTTGAGGAGATCCATGGGGGTGAGGAGATAGTTAATGCACTTGCTGGTATGAGACCATACACCTATTCTCCAAAGAAGATTGACCTTGATCTGAAGAATCGGGTGACTCCACCAGCCAAGCCATCTATTGAGGAGCCTCTAGGATTGGAGCTTAAAGCACTCCCATCTCACTTGTAGTATGTATTTCTGGGGACCGGAAACACTTTACCGGTCATAGTTGCAGCTGACTTGGAGGAATGGCAAGTGGAGGCTTTGGTATCCATTCTGAAGAGATATAAAAAAGCCATTGGGTGGACCATTGCAGACATAATTGGAATCCCACCCGGTATTTGCATACATAAGATCCAACTAGAGCCAGATTGTAGTATGAGCATTAAGCATCAGCGTAGGTTGAACCCACCTATGCAAGAGGTGGTCAAGAAGGAAATCATAAAGTGGTTGGATGCGGGTGTGGTTTACCCTATTGCTGACAGCAAATGGGTGAGCCCAATTCAGTGTATGCCGAAGAAAGGAGGAATCACGGTGGTCCCAAATGCTAACAATAAGCTCATTCCACTTAGACTAGTCACTGGTTGGAGAGTATTCATGGACTATAGGAAGTTGAACCATTGGACATAGAAAGATCACTTTCCTATGCCTTTCATGGATCAGATGCTAGACCAACTTGCAGGAAGATGATGGTATTATTTTCTTGATGGTTATTCAGGGTACAATCAGATATCTATAGCCCCCGAAGACTAAGAGAAAACCACTTTCACCTGTCCATATGGTACATTTGCATTGAAGAGGATGCCGTTCGGGTTATGTAATTCACCCTCCACTTTTCGGTGCTGCATGATGTCCATATTTTCTGACATAGTGGAGCACACAATTGAAGTATTTATGGATGACTTTTCGGTGGTGGGTGATTCATTCGATGATTGTTTGGATCATTTGAGCAAGGTGCTGCAGCGATGTGAAGAGACCAACTTGGTGCTTAACTGGGAAAAGTTCCATTTCATGGTCAAAGAAGGTATAGTGCTAGGCCACAAGATTTCTGGTAAGGGTATTGAGGTGGACAGGGCCAAGATCGAAGTAATTGCTAGTCTACCACCTCCAATTTCTAAGAAAGCTGTTCGAAACTTTTTGGTTCATACAGGGTTTTACAGGAGATTTATCAAGGACTTCTTAAAGATCTCACATCCTTTGTGTAAACTGCTTGATAAAGAGGTGAAGTTTGTTTTTGATGAGGCATGTTTGAAGGCGTTTGAATGCCTAAAAGAGAGATTGACCACTGCCCCGATTATAGTGGCACCTGACTGGTCTTTACCATTTGAGGTTATGTATGCTGCCAGCGGAGTGTCCCGGGAGCTTTTTTGGGTTAGAGGCATGAAAAGATTTTCCACCCTATTTATTATGCTAGCAAGGCTCTTAATGCAGCTCAGAAAATCACACTGTGACAGAATATGAGTTGTTGGCTGTAGTATTTGCATTCGAGAAGTTTCAAGCTTACTTACTTGGAACCAAGGTGATAGTCCATACAGACCATGTAGCTCTGAGATATCTAATGGAAAAGAAGGATGCCAAGCCGCGGTTGAGTCGATGGATTCTATTGCTGCAAGAGTTCGAGTTCGAGGTAAAGGATCGGAAGGGGACCGAAAACCAGGCGGCGGATCACTTATCAAGATTGGAAGTAGATGCAGCACTTCAGGATGAGCTTGACATAGATGATGCATTCCCCGACGAGCAGGTTTTAGCTGCCTCATAGGATCTCATCCCATGGTTTGCAGACTTCGCTAATTATCTGGTAAGTGATGTTGTACCGAAAAACTTCTCTTTTCTCCAGCGGAAGAAGTTCATGTCTGATGTGCGGAAGTTTTTTTTGGGATGAGCCTTACTTATTCCGCATATGCACTGATGGGGTGATTCGGAGATGCGTGCCTGAGGTGGAGACGTTGAGCATATTGGAGGCTTGCCACTCATTCCCTGTTGGGGGTCACCACATTGGGATTCGTACAGCCCACAAGATTCTGCTATGTGGGTACTATTGGCAAATCATTCACCAGGATGCACATGATTTTGCAAAGGTATGTGATGCATGCCAAAGGCAAGGAGGCATATCAAGGAGGCATGAGCTCCCTCCTACTCCCATCCTTGTCATTGAGCTATTTGATGTCTGGGGAATTGATTTCATGGGCCCATTTGTGAGTTCAAACGAGATGAAGTACATACTTGTTGTTGTGGACTATGTTTCGAAATGGGTGGATGCAATTGCGCTTCCAAATAATGAAGGGAAGAATGTTACAATATTTTTGAAGCAGAATATTTTTGCCAGATTTGGGACTCCTACAGCCATCATTAGTGATGGGGGTTCGCATTCTACAACCAGCTGTTTCGGACTTTACTGGAGAAATATGGGGTGAAACATAGGGTGGCAAGACCCTATCATCCACAATATAGTGGGCAAGTTGAAGTCTCCAACCGGGAAATAAAGACCATTTTAGCTAAGACTGTAAATGCTAACCGAACAGATTGGTCTAGGAAGCTAGATGATGCTTTATGGTCTTATCAGACCGCAGTCAAGACTCCTATAGGTATGTCTCCGTATCATCTTGTATATGGGAAAGCATGTCATCTTCCGGTTGAACTTGAGCACAAAGCTATGTGGGCACTCAAGAAGCTGGATTTGAACTGGAGCGAAGCTACGAACTTGAGGCTTGATCGGTTGAATGAGCTAGATGAATTTCATTTGAAAGCCTATGAGAGTTTTGAAATTTATAAACTATAAGGATGAAATTCAGCATGACTGGAAGATTGAGAAGAGAGAGCTCAACCTGGATGATATGGTGTTACTATTCAATTTTAGGCTTCGCTTGTTTCCTGGCAAGTTGAAGTCCAAATGGTTGGGTCCTTTTCGAGTGGTCCAAGTATTCTCCTATGGGGCAATAGATTTGGAAAACCATGACGGCAAGCGATTTAAAGTGAATGGTCAATGGGCGAAAGCATATTTGGGGAAGAGCGAAGAAATTAAGCTGGTGGGTCTTTGGGCTATGGCTGAAATCTGAGTAACCTGGGGACTTGCATCGTGCCGCAATGTTAAATCAAGCACTTCTTGGGAGACAACCCAAGTTGTAATTGTACGATATATATATTGGTTAAGTGTGTTGATGTGTGCAGGTGAATAAGATGGGAAATTTGAAGCTGAAACCAAAAATCTGAACTTCAATTGCTGGTGCCAAAAATTACAGAACGAGTCGTCGTTGGACATAACGACTTGTCAAGTCGACTCATGGTCACTGATGCAGAAAATAGCGTAGAAACGGTTGACCCAAAAACTCATCGCCAGTGACAATGAGTTGTTAGGTCTTCCGTTAAGTTTACTGGTTCGATGAGGCAGTTAAGCTATTCAAGATGAAAATGAATGACCTAACGAATCGTCGGGCAACCCAACTATTCGTCAAGTGACTCGTCAAGAGACCACTGGAAGGCCATCGGATACAGGGCCAATGACTTATGTCATGACTTGTTGGGTAACACCACAAGTCATTGCATGAGCCGTTAGGTCCCAGGTAAGTTCTTAGACTCAATTGACTGAACGAGAAGCCAAATGAATCATTTCCTCACTAAATGATTCGTCAAATGGGTCGTGGAGAATTAAGTTAAATTTAGCACCCGACCCGACCCACGTTTACATAAGGCAATCAGTTCTAAATGAATAAAAACACTCAACTTTTTCCCACTGAAACCCCTCACAAGTTCGAACTCCAAAAATTCATTAGCAAAGTTTCCCACCTCCTATTCTCCCAAAACATCACTCACAGGAAATCATTCAAAATCACACTCAAGTTTCACACAAGCACGATCACTCTCACGACACAATCTCTGCTCGACATTCACAACTTAATCCTCATCTTCATCCTCAAACAATGTGAGTATCCAAATGCTTAGAGTAGAAATATTGCCTGACCTATGCATCTCTGCAAACATCGTATTGCTTGATTTATGATTCATACTAGAAGAAAACCCTAGGTTGCTTTGAACTTAAAATTATGATTAAAATTTAATGCAATGTTATAAGAAATTTGATTTTTGTGCTGTTAGGATTGAAAATACCAATTGAGATTAACATGGGTTGGGTTGTCTTAAACCTAGTAAGTAGACTCTTGAGCATAAGCCACATAACGAGTCATGGTATCACCTCACGACTCGTTGTGTAGCTTGTCCTGAGTGGGGAAATGGGATATGTAAACAGTCTACCTCACGGTTGGTCTAACGAGTTGTTGCCACAAGTAGCGACTCATCATGACCAATCGTTGAGTCCACTAGTTCAACAAAACAGTCTACCTTATGACTGGTCTACCCCATTTGCAAGAGACCCACCTAGCTGAGCAGAAGAAAATGTTGGGGCCGCAGTCTCGATTTTCCCCGAGGGCACCACAACTGCGGCAAATACAGAGGTTGCTGATGAATCACGTGCCCAACAGGGCAGCACATATGATGATTTGACGGATACCTCACACACATCTACTGATCAACCATAGATGGTGAGGCAAGGGTGTGTCCTTGGTATACGGGCCATTTACAATAGGGACATGGCTCCTAATGAAAAGGGCCATCCAAAGAGGAGTATTTATGAGGAGCCCAAACTGGTCACCATAGGGCTCAAGGACCTCCCCAAGCTGCAGACATTGTTTGAGAGATACAAGTTTGGGTGGTTGACTGAGCCATCAGGGAGATACAACCCTTTCCTAGTCAGAGAGTTTTATGCCACCTACGTAGCCACGTTACAGCATCTGGCCTTGGGAGGCCAAGATTGGAAGAAGAGGCCCGCATTGACTCAGGTGTTGGTTCGGGAGACACCTGTAGACATCTACGAGAGGAATATTTCTAGGCTGCTCTATGGTCCAAATTATTAGGCCCCGACAAACACAACCTAGTTTGATCACAGACTGTTCGAGCTCAAGAAAGTCAAAATCAAGAAACTGAATAGTGAAGAACGTATCAGGCAGTACACGTGGTTGTCACGCATCATTGCCACATGGGGTCCATTAGTTGAGTGGTTGCATTGCACTGAATCATATATTAGAAAGGCCACACTAAACTTCCAAGCAAAATTCTGGTGGTCATTGGTTCGACACAGGCTAGTACTGACCAGTAATGATAGCGTGCTTTCACCTGACAGAGTTGCACTAGTAGCGAGCATCATGGAGGGGTACGCCATAAACTTCCCGAGATATATTCCGGAGGAGATTCGGGAGCGGGCGATTGTAGACAGCACCACCATTCCCTTTCCATGCCTCATTGATCGACTCTGTTAGGAGTCAAAGGTGCTAAAATTGCTATCGGTTGATCAACGAGTGGTGGTCCATAAGATCATCGATATCGGGTTGATTAGAGACGAGACAAATCTGGTATCGAGAGCGAGGAGTTAGTCTGCCGCATCCGCTGGAGCTACTTTATTAACTGAGGCATTGAGCAGCGATATGCAGACTGAGGCTGCCCAATTTATCGAGTTTGCGGTAGAGCCCATAGAGGCCAGAGAGACTGGTAGCCAGCTTGAGGCTACAGATGCAGCCGATATTCCCACACCTTCTGAGGTTCCGGAGTCTTCATCTACAACAGCAGCACCTCGACCACCTGTTTCACCCTCACGTGCTTCTCCAACCGCCCTAGTTACACTTTCTCAAGAATTCCTGATTGATATGGCTAGGCGGCTGGCTAAAGCCAAGTAATAGCAAGCACTGATAACTCTTCAAGTAAAGGTATTAATGGAGTAGGTAAAGCCGTGGGTTACAAAGGAGTTTGAGGGGCTCTCTAGTTTGGTGCATGGCCGATTGGACGCCTTTGAGAGGCGTATGGATGAGTGTCTTGCACAGTTACAGGCGCTCGAGATAGCGAGATTGTATGCGAAGGTAGAAACACATAAAGCTGAGGTACGAGAGTTGTCCGCATGATAGGTAGCTGCGATCCCTCCACCCGTGCTTCCAGTGATTGATGACGAGAGTGAGAAGGAGCTACCATCGGTAGTTGACTTTATCACTGAGGAGCCAATTGCGCATGATAAAGGCAAAAGGCCTTGTGAGGAGGCAAGTATTTATGAGGATGATTCTCTACTCCGTGAGCATATACGAGAGTGGAGAGAGATGGTAGTAGCGCTGCAGTTATCCAGAGATGAGGATCGACAGAGGGCCACAATTGAGGCAGCGAGAGCTCGTGGAGAAAGTATGAGCTCAGTAGGTTCTGAGGATGCACCAATTCAGGCCGGTGGTATAGGAGACGACACTAGAGCTGTATCTGCGTCCTCCACTGACCAGGACGCAGACGCCTAGGTCACACAGGTATGTTCCATATTTTAATGTTTTATTTTTATATATGTGTCGAGGATGACACATGCTTTTCTTGATGGGGGTGGGGAGGGATACTTGTGTATTTTTGCTGAACATAACTCAAGAGTTTTTCTTACCGAATATCTTTTTCCTCAGGTGTTCCATATCTAGTAGCACCGACACATTTAGGTTTTTATGTTTTTGTGTTTGTGTTAGTCGAAAGAAAATTGAGTGAACTTAAGGTAGTCAATAGCATGAATTTTTGAATTTATTTAAACTAATTTATTATACCCCTCCTAGTTTTTTTAAAGTTATGTGTGTGTGTTAAAGTAGACAAGCATGACCTTTGTGAATCTTTGCATGATATTAATATTGTGAACATGTTTACCATTGTGTGACTGTACCTGAACTACCAGTTAGTAGAAGTGATGATGTTGGCCTGTGCATGGTGTGAGTAAGGTTTAATAGCTAGTTCTGCTGTGTGTGTCAATCTAGAACTTTCCTGGTCAGTCATACAGAGGTAGAGGATAGGAAACTAGGAAAGGGTCATAGGCCATTTTTGATGAATGAGTCCACTTTAGCCTTAAAAGACCTACCAAATGGAAATAAATATCCCTTGATCCCAATTTTGAGCTTAAATTGACCCTTCTTTTTGTTATACCAATTCACTTGTCACACCTCGCCTTGGGGGGTATGACTGACACCTGGTGCCCTACTAGGACCTGAACTGGTAGACTACTGAGCCTAAGCACATCTGGTGCCTGGCTGGCTCTAACTCGAATTCCTGGAATCAAGGGGCTATATAACGGCTGTAAATACAGCCTCCGGCCGACTGGGCCTATAGCCACCTGCTCTGTAATATCAGCTAACCAGAATCCTATTCTTATAGGGAAGCCTATGCGGGCCGACAAGGCCACCATGCTGTC
>JACEIK010003968.1:47658-63377 GCA_018107945.1 Datura stramonium
TCACCCCGTATTCCTATTCCTGTGGGTTCGACATTCCGGTTCTTAAAAAGAGCCACTGTATTACTTGTACGACCCGTACACTTGCGGGCTCATCAACTTCATCACCACGACTCTTACAAGCTTGGTATGACTCATACCGAGACTCGTATACTGCATCTCTTCAACCTTAGCCTTCTGCAACTTTTCACGGCCACCAGTACAACTCGTAGGACCTTCCTACGGCTCATACTGTGGACTACAATTTGAGCCTATTTTGCAAACTTCAGGCTATCTTTGCATTTTTTAGCTCCAACACCAATTTATCCTGTAACCAAAGGAAAAGTGCCTTATATCCACATAAATACACCTAAACCCATGCTATTTTCTTAGTTTTGCGCCGAAAGGATTGTAAATCCACAAAACATCACTACCCTTTTTGAAAAATAATGGTTTTAAGTCAAATTTATTCATGAACAAATTCAAAAATTTACCTAATTTTTTAATGCATTTCAATAGCCTACAAGAACCCCAATTACTCTATTTGCTGTAACTAAGCAACAAATTTATCTCTCGAAGAATCTCTGAAAATTTCCTTCAATTTTCTCTTGAAATGAATTCTTAGGATCTAAGGATTAGAATGAGGATTCTAGTGTTAATCCTTGTTAACTTGATGTAATAATCATGAGAATCGAGTAGGAACTGACCTTGATGATTTGGAGAAGCCTTATGGTGTTTTTCTCTCAAAAGTCATCCAAAACAAAATGGGATTGCAAAATTCTACTAAAACCCATATTTATAATTTTTCTGTCAAACTATGACATACGGCCCCAACATGGAGTCAGCATTTAGTCCTCATATGGACTCTTAAAACCGTATCAAATTTGTGCAATAATTGACTCAACATAAAAAATAACATGCGGATTATATGTAGAACATGCGATCCGTATGTTGCTCTATGTGTCGACACTTCGGAATCTCAAAAGTTCAACTCCTTAAATCTCCATATCCAAATGGCATGTGACTCTTATGTCTCACATATGGCCCGAATGTTAACTCGTATTTCAAATACCTATGAAACATGAAAATTTTCAATTTTCAGTACTTCATGTACGATGAAACATACTACCTATATGTCAATTATGCAGCTATATGTGGACTCTCTGTTGTACACTAAAATTTCATAGAATTCTAAGTTTTGGCACTCCATATGAGTTCGGAATGAGATCGACATGTCCCATATGCAGCTCGTATGTGGCCACGACATGTTAATTTCAGAGACTTGTTTTTTCAACTCTTTCGGACTTCAACATATTACACAAAATGCAAAAAATATGTTCAATATATAGCCCATATGTTGTTTTTCATCTCAAAGACAATAGATTCAAATTTCAAATTCTCAAGACTTCACATGTCATGCAACATGTGGGCCATATGTCATTTATGTACTTTCATGCTAGGCTGTATCTTGACACAATTCTGCCACACTTGGTATTTTCAATTCCTTTCAACTCTAATCTTTTTGTATACTTATTAACTTAAGATATCCACTTTAACCCATAAGTACATGTGATTCACTATGGTTTAGATCACACCACATGAAATTTGATGGTTCAAATGTCACGACTCGAGCATAGACCCCAGATGTGTCATGAAACATAGAACCACGAACTGCACCAAGCTAGCCCATGGTACATGCATGACATCATAAATATAAGCATACAAATTAAGATGAAGCAAATCATGAGATAACATGAAATGTAAAACTGTAACAACATAAGCCAACTAGCTGTACATCTAGACATAGCAGTATGAAATCCTCTAAACATTTGAAGAGCTGAAGGGATAGGTCCTAAACTAGATCCATAAAATCTGAAACTGAAATTACTAAGAAAACATAAACTAAAACTCTTGTCCTCGGATGATGAGGACTTACCAATCAATGCTGATCAAAAGCAGGAATGTATCTAGCAGCAGGGTTGAGACTGAACACCCGAAACTATATTATGAGATGATATAACATAAAATATGCGGTCAGTACTTTGAATCTATTGAGTATGAAGAATAAGTAAAGCAAGAATATAAAGACATTATGCTAAAAATCATGATCGTGATGTAATCATAAAACATGAGATTTTCATCATAAATTAAAATATAATGACCCAAGGTTTTGAAACATAAACATAGAGCTTAACATGTCCGAAATCTTAAGTGAATTCATAAACTAATCAATGAGCAAAAATTACTATAAGTCGATGCATCATAAGACAAAGACGTGAAGTAGAAGATTCTCATAACTGACATACTCCAAGTGAGCATTATGGAGCCCAACCTATAACCCTGATCGAGAGGGTGTTCATATCTTGCTAAAGGTAAGAATCATGAAGGCATAAATTCACTCATGTGCCCACTCAGACAAGGGAGACACTCTTTTCCAAGGACCCCTTCATACCTACAGTGCCACGTAGTTTGAAAACCTGAGTGCACTGGAACCCCGAACTGCTCGATGTTAAATACTACTTCTAAAACATACATAGGTGCATATAATCATACTTGAAACATGATAGGTTTTTCATGGGCTAGTATAAAAATTATATAGATTAATAAGTTTCTTGAAGTACATGAACTAGCCATGAAAACTATGCTAAATTTAAAACCATGATCTTAGCTTTGAAATTCATGAGATTCATACATAATTGAGTAAAATATGCTAACTTGAATATAGAAAATCATAAGAGTTTTTCCATGAATTTAACCCAATCATAATCATAAAAAACATGTAGAATCATGAGAGAAACAATCCATAAAAGAATTAGAGTTTTTGCGTAAAAGGATTCTAACCCTAGAAAATCATGAAATTCGAAATTGAGACATGGAAGAATTGAAATCCTAAGTTTAATCTTGGGGTTTGGGCTTAAGGGTAAAATAAATTCCTTATTGATTATCTCACATACCTGGGCTTGATGATTCCTTGACTTAAACTTGAGATCTAAGAGATTGGAGAAGATGAACCCTAACTTTCTTGAGAGCCTTGAGAGTTTATGATTTGAATATATGGTGTTTGGTGAGGAAAATGAGAGTTTAGGTTAAGTAAAACATTTTAATATCCCCCTTAGGTAACCCAAAATGACCTGATTTAGGAGCTAAAATCGTAGGAAGTTACAAAAATATCCCTGAAAATTCAAACTGAAAAGCTGAAAGTCCAGTTATGATGGGTTGTGCCACGAGTTGTTGGTTCTCACCATGGCTCCTGGTGACCACTCATTACTACTATAACATTTTTCTCACTTTTTGACTTTCTCGTAACGGCTCGTTAGAACGATTGTCATAGGATGCCACGAGTCTTCCTATGAATCGTGGTCACCAGAACCATGTTGCAAATTTTCTAACCTTCATCCCATGACTAAACTGGATGAGTCGTTACTTGGTCCAACAAGTAATCCCTCACTCATAAGGTCAGGACCCTTGACTGATGTCACAATCCGAGTTTACACCCTAAACGTAACGCTACACAAGGAACCCCGAGAGGCTCCAGTTGACCCATGGCATAATCATAGAATATCATTTAATAATAGAAACAACTAATAGAACATAACTAAGAGGAAGCTAATTGAAAAAGCCTAACTTAAAATCCCGAAATGACAAGTCTCATATGAACTCTGATACAAAGCTGAATCTGTCTTTACAAGTCTGAAAGCCTTTACTAAACTGATGAGTTGCTGGGACAAGCCCCCAACTAACTCCTAAAGTTTGAAAACTGAAACATAAATGAAATGGAACATAGAGATCACATCTTCGAGAGATGAGGACTCACCATAAGCAACTGATATAGGAGTAGAGCGTATCTAACCACGTGGCTGAGTATGGAAACCTGAATCTATATCATGAAATGATATAGCACATAAAGTATGCGGTCAGTACTTGGAATATAATGAGTATGCGGGAAGCGTAAATAAACTAAAATATGCAAATATACAAAAGGGAAGTAAACTGAATGCATCACTAAATATATAACTGAGCTGAAATATAATGACCCTATATGAGACAAACATAAGTGTTGACATGAAGCTTTTATTTGAAAACATTTACAGAAGTATAATCAAGATGATGCATAAGGGTCATGTGCTGTACATATACAGTGGACTGAAGTTATAACTGATATCATACACTATTCTGACTATCTGCTGATAATTGAGTTTGAATCTTGCTAAACTAATTTTAACTGAAATATGAAATCATACAGAGATGAGCTAGACTGATATAATAGAAAAATGAGTCATTCTCTGCTAGGAGACTCCCTTACTGACTAAGGGAAACATTCTCGGCTATGGAGAGTCCCTGACTGACTAAGGGAGATATTCTCAGCTATGGAGAGTCCCTAACTAACTAAGGGAAACATTCTCGACTATGGAGAGTCCCTAACTAATCTAAGGGAGACATTCTCGGCTATGGAGAGTCCTTGACTGACTAAGGGAAAGATTCTCGGCTATGGAGAGTTCCTGACTGCCTAAGAGAAACATTCTCGGCTATGGAGAGACCCTAACTGACTAAGGAAAATATTCTCGGCTATGTAGAGTCCCGATAAACTAGAACATGGAGGTCACTGTTTTGACATTATTTGTTTAGTCTAAGTCACTTAAGCTAATCAAAGACATGAGCTTTCAAATTTTTACATCATACTAAATATCATACTGAATCATTTAGAATTGATTAAGGCAACTTTCTACTAACAACAAGCCCAAAGGTCTGAAGGATCATTCTATGCTTTATCATCATAATTCATATTATCATAGTCTTGAATCACCGTTCAAATCATACATTCTACTTTCATTAAGCATGCATAGGATCAGATCATACTTTAAATATGTCCACAACATTTAAATCTCAAATTCAACTTATATAGCATATATTCTAGATTCATGAAAGCTCCATAGACTCAACTCATACCCGACATATTTACATTGAAATCATAGTGAAAACATATACATACTTCACATTGATCAAAGCTCATAAGTTCTAATCGTATATCAACATATCTATTAAATCATATCTTCTAGGTTTAAGAGAATTTATACGATCTTCATATACTTTAGACATGGATACAAGTTCATAATAAGAGCATGTGAATAATTACGAAATCCCATTCGAAGTTCTAGGCTATTTCATGGTGAAAATTCTATAATCATGCATTTTTCATTCAAGTACATAATTTGAGATATTGAAAGTAATCCCATAAGCATACATGATTTTTAATCATAATGGGTTTTAAATTTCATAGAAGATGTAGAAGAAATCATCCATAAATCGAAACCCTAAACCATTCTTTTCTAGAACAAGAGATTTGGGTTTTCAATAAAAAGTATGGGGCACAAGGATGGAAGGATGTCCGTGTTGAAAAACCCACATACCTGACTAGAAGAAATACCCACTTGAACTTGAACCTTGAAGCCTTTGAAAAAACCCTTGTTGAATCCTTGAGTCTTGAGAGAAGGGAGTAAGAAGAGTTTGAGAGTGTATTTTGAAGGAATAAGGGACTAGTCTAGAAGAACCCCTTCAAAACGTCCCATATAATACTCAAAATGATGTAGTTTAGGAGTTAGAAGCATAGGATTTTATAAAAACACCCTTGGAAATTTGCAGGAAAAGTCCACCCTGCCAGTCCCCACGAGGCACTCCATGAGTCATGGGGTTGGCGATGACTCGTGGTGCCCAGTCGTGGAGTGCACTGGACGATTTCTCAAATTCTTCTCAGACCTGCCGACGACTGACTTCATGAGTCGTTGTCCATCTTAACTACTCGTGATTGCTCCCACTGCCACAGAAGCCCACAATGCCTGCTCCTCCTTCCCACGAATGCCTTGACGAGTCGTTACTTGACACGATGATGCGGCAGGTCATCCGTGGTCACTGGACCTTGCTGCACCTCTTGAAGTCTCCTCACGGGTATGACCACGATCCATTGGGTCACCTAACGAGTCGTACCATGACTCATTCTGCGGCAAAATTTCCACTTCCCTTCTGAATTTTTTATTTAAGTCTAGGGTCTGATCTTAGAAATGTTCGGGGTGTTACAATATCTCCCCGTTGGAAACATCCATCCTTTAATGTCATCTAAACATACTGAAAAGATAGGGATAGAATTGAAATCCCAAAATTGATCAATTACAACTGAAACCAATGGAGTATCTGACTTCGGGAGGATCTTACATATCTGAACTAAATATCTAAATCGTACATGCATACTAAGATGTGAGAGGGACTGAAAGACATTAAACTAACATGGAAGTAGATAAAACATTGAGAAGGATTCTTTCACTCTAACTGGCATTGAGCTGATACGGACTGAACCTTCATTCTCAAATAGCTTTCTGACACCAAACTAAGATTCATGATATCTGGTCTAACTGAGAGTAAGGGACTTATGAGCATGAACTATTCATGAAATATGTAACTGAGCACATACATGAGTTAACCTTATCTACTGATCTACTAAGGCAACTTCTAAAGATTGAGTTCGAGCTAAATATACTAGAAGACATGAGTTAACACACATAACTGGTTCATAACATGAAGACGAGCCTTAAGGATTTATAAAGTAAGTCTGGCATCGCTATTTGAAGCGGTCATCTAGAAATCCTGGCAGTCTGAACATAAGAAAGGGGTAGAGCATAGCTTCAACTAAAATACAAGAGAGGTTATCTAAACCTGAAGGGATTGACATACCGCAACTGATAGGGATAGAACTCCCCTGCTAGCATACTCAAGATTTGGCTTGTCTCACATACTTACCATCTCCCCCTTAGCTTAAAGCCATCATTCCAAGGCTCCTGAATCTTTCTTAAGGTCGGGGCTAAATCACTAACTCCTAGCTTCTCCTTCACCTCTAACATTCACTGCAAGCCTTATACTCACAACTGTTCACATTACACATCGACAATCTCTTCTCAACAAACATCATAGGACTTCTTATTCAATACTGGGGTTATGGGGCTAGCAACATGCAAAGAGTAACACAAGAAATTCATAACATACCTGTGACTACTTTTGGCGACTTGCCCTTATGCTGATGTGTTGCCAAGGTATAGGAGCAGTTTTGACGCTGTCCGCCACCCATGCTAGATGATGCACCTTATTGTAGTGGACGGTCTATCTAAGCTACTAAAGAGGTGGCCAAGGCTCTACTCTCGCCTTGATTAACTGCGCAATCTCGGTGCTTATGACCCAACTCGCCGCACCAAAAACAAGCTTCCAAGCCGGCCATGCATTCTCCTAAATGGTATCTCCCAGAGCTCATGCACAATGGGTATGTAATCTCCCTTATCCTGGGTTTATACAGAACACTGGCTGTCGAAGGTGCTGGGACTGATGATTTTTGCTGGTAGCATGAGCGGTGTCCACCACTCATCCTCTGCGGGGAGAACTCTAAATTTCCAGTTCTAGCTCTCTTGGCCTTTCAATCTTTTTCCTTCACCTATTCCGCTTCTATTTGTTGAGTGAATATCACCAACCGTGGGAAGTATATGTCCTTGTGCAACATGGTGGTTCTACACTCTTTGACCAAGGAGTCTGACACTCTGTTCATGAATCTGCTCACACGAGCCCTCTGGTCGGCTACCATCTCCGATGCATACTTGGACAACCAGGTGAACTCCAATGCGTACTCCTGGATAGTCATGTCGTTTTGTCTCAAATTGATGAATTCTGCCACCTTTGCCTCCCTCAACTCCCTAGGAAGAACCTGTCCAGGAATGCAGTCATAAACTCATCCCAACTTACGGGGGATGCTCCAACTCCGTGATTGTCTCTCCACTGGAAAAACCATATATAAGTGACTCCTTTTAGCTGGTAGGAGGCTAAGTCTATTCTTTCAATTCCCGTCACCCCCATCATTTGGGTGATCTTCTGGATATCTTCCAAAAACTCATATAGTTCCTCGTCCTCCTTTGACCCTAAGAATTCAGGTGGATTCATTTGGAGGAAGTATCTTACCCTAGCCACCGCTACGTTCCCATTCTGGGGAGCATGAGCCATTTCCTTCTAATTAATCTGGGTGGTCATGGCCTGCACCAATGTATGAAGGGTTGCCCTGAACTCGGAATGAGTGACATGATCGTCCATCTGGTTCGCTGGGGCTAGTGGGACTTGCTGGCACCCATTACCATTTCTTCTTCCATTCTCTCTTTTGGGAGGCATTATCTGTGAGTGCGTAAAGCATGAGTCAGGAGAGGAACTAATAGAGTTTCATACTCTATGCACGATAAGAATCATGAATGAAAGGGAACATTCCTAAAAGGTCTTGTAGTCTCTTCGTCATAAGTGTGGTGGGATTCACACCCATGAAGAATACTCTACTTAGCTCGGCTTTCAGACACCCTAGGATACTCTAAACCTTTGCTCTGATACCAAGTTTGTCACAACCCAAATTTACACCCTAGCCGTAACACGGGACAAGGAACCTCGAGAGGCTCCAAGCACACCCATGGCATAATCAGCATATCAGTTAATAATAGAAACAACTAACAGAACATAACTGAGCGGAAGCTAACTGAAAGAGTCTAATTTAGAATCCCAAAATGATAAATCTCATAAGAACTCTGATACAAAGCTGAATATGTATATATAAGTCTGAAAGCCTCTACTAAACTGATTAGTTGTTGGGACAAGCCCCCAACTAACTTCTAAAGTCTAAAATCTAAAACATAAATGAAATGGAACACATAGATCACGTCCTCGAGAGATGAGGACTCACCGAAAGTAGTTGAGATAGGAGTGGAGCGTATCTAACCACGTGGCTGACTCTAGAAACCTAAATCTATATCAGGAAATGATATAGCACATAAGGTATGTGGTTAGTACTTGAAATGTACTGAGTATGCGGGAAGCGTAAATAAACTAAAACATGCAGATATATAAGAGGGAAGTAAATTAAATGCATCACTGAATATATAACTGAGCTGAAACAATGACCCCGTCTAAGACAAACATAAGTGTTGACATGAAGCTTTTATTTGAAAACATTTACTGAAGTATAATCAAGCTGATGAATAAGGGTCATGTGCTGTACATATACTGTGTACTGAAGCTGTAATTGATATCATACACTGTTCTGACTATCTACTGATAATTGAGTTTGAATCCTGCTAAACTGATTTTAACTAAAATCTAAAATTACAGAGCTGAGCTGGACTGATATCGTAGACTATGGGAGTCATTCTCTTCTATGAAGAGTCCCTGATTGACTAAGAGAAGCATTCTAGGCTACGGAGAGTCCCTAACTGACTAAGGGAAATATTCTCAGCTATGGAGAGTCCATGACTAACTAATGGAAACATTCTCGATTTTGGAGAGTCCCTGACTGAGCTAAGGGAGACATTCTCAGTGATGGAGAGTCCCTGACTAACTAAGGGAAACATTCTCAGTTATGGAGAGTCCCTGACTGACTAAGAGAAACATTCTCGGCTATGGAAAGTCCCTAACTGACTAAGGGAAACATTCTCGGCTATGGAGAGTCCTGGTAAACTAGAAAATGGAGGTCACTGGTCTGACATCATTCGTTTAGTCTAATTCACTTCAGCTAATCAAAGACATGAGCATTCAACTATTTACATCATACTAAATATCATACCGAATCATTTAAAATTGATTAAGGCTACTTTCTACTAACAACAAACCTAAAGGTCTTAAGGATCATTTTCATGCTTTATCATCATCACTCATATCATCATAGTCCTGAATCATCGTTCAAATCATACATTCTACTTTCATTGAGCATTGATAGGATCATATCATACGTTAAACATGTCCACGACATTTAAATCTCAAATTCACCTCATATAGCATATATTCTAGATTCATAAAAGCTCCATAGATTCAACTCATACCCAACATATTTACTTTGAAATCATTGTGAAAACATATACATACTTCACATTGATCTATGCCCATAAGTTCTAATCGTATCTCAGCATATCTATTAAATCATATCTTCTAGGTTTAAGAGAATTCATACGATCTTTATATACTTTAGACATGGATACAAGTTCATGATAAGAGCATATGAATAATTACGAAATCCCATTCGAAGTTCTAGGCTATTTCATGATGAAAATTCTATAATCATGCATTTCTCATGTCAAGTACATAATTTAAGATATTGAAAGTAATCCCATAAGCATACATGATTGTTAATCATAATGGGTTTTAAAATTCATAGAAGGCATAGAAGAAATCATCCATAAATCGAAACCCTAATCCATGATTTTCTAGAACAAGAGATGTGGGTTTTAAATAAAAATTTTGGGGCACAAGGATAGAAGGATGTCCTTGTTGAAAAACTCACATACCTGACTAGAAGAAATCCCCACTTGAACTTGAACCTTGAAGCCTTTGAAAAAACCCTTGTTGAATTCTTGAGTCCTGAGAGAGGAGAGGAAGAAGAGTTTCAGAGTGTATTATGAAGGAATAAGGGATTAGGATAGAAGAACCCCTTAAAAACATCCCATATAATACCCAAAATTTCATAGTTTAGGAGTTAGAAACGTAGAATTTTATGAAAACACCCTTGGAAATTCACAGGAAAAGTCCACCCTGCCAGTCCCCACGAGGCACTCCACGAGTCGTGGGGTTGGCGACGACTCGTGGTGCTCCGTAGTGGAGTGCACTGGACAATTTCTCAAAATTCTTCTCAGACCTGCCGACGACTGACTTCGCGAGTCGTTGTCCATCTAATCGACTCGTCATTCCTCCCGTTGCCACTGAAGCCCACAATGCCTGCTCCTCCTTTCCTTGACTACCTTGACGAGTCGTTACTTGACACAACGACTCGTTAGGTCGTCCGTGGTCACTAGACCTTGCTGCACCTCTTGAATGCTCCTCACGGGTCTGACCATGAGCTGTTGGGTCACCTAACGAGTCATACCACGAGTCGTTCTGAGGAAAAATTTCCACTTCCCTTCTGAATTCTTTCATTAAGTCTGGGGTTTGATGTTAGAAACTTTCAGGGTGTTACAACTGCTTTGGGATGTGATGGCTTATGATCATAAGTCGTACCAACTCACCACAAACCGTGGTATGGACTCATGGTCTAGGGGAGAAAATTTGACAAGTTTTCTAGACTTGAACTGCTTGCTCACCATGAGTCTGACCATGAGTCGTGACCTCACTTAATGAGTCATCCTGTGACTCATTCTTTGAGGAAAAAATTTCACTATACTAGTTTTCTACTTCATGTCTAGGATCTGGTCTTAGGGACTTTTGGGGTATTATGTCAAATCTAGCTTGAATTTAGGGAGTGTTACAAATTAACATTCTTTAACAATTAGAACTATATGTCACAAATTTATGTTACTAGTGCATTAGAATATTTACATTCCAAATATTACCATATATGTTGCAAAGAATCTATTATATATCAAAAGGTGGGTAGTTTATCTTTTTATTAAGCAAAGTGGTGTATTCAAAATAATCACTCGACATTATAAGTGAATCTATTTGTCCTAATTTACAAATAAATTATTAATTGACATTCTTTAATAATTAGAACTATATATTGTATTTGTGTGTTACTAAGAAATTAGAACATTTGCAGTTCTAATATTACCATATGTATCAGAAATAAGGTGAAAACGTTTAGATGCGTACACGCAGTGGCTAAGACAGTCTAGAGACAATAGTGGTGAGGCTTAAGTCATATATTAAAGGAGTTTTTGGTCGACTCTAGTCTCAAACCTTATTTTGGACACACATTTCCTGCATAAGCATCGAATGAGCAACTAACATATGCCCCTGAAGATCTGCAGTTCGAGAGATCCATGCATCTCAATATTTGGGGGATCACGACTTATTCATTTCTAGCGATCTACGATCCTTGCTTCTATAATGCTCATATTGCACTTAGGGTTAGGGAGCTAGTTGGAAGGCTCAAATTATATTAACCCCTTAAACTCATAATGTATCCAGATTGAAACATTCTGAGCAATAAAATTCTACTCTTTCTTACTTTCATTTCCACCAGCTTACTATTTTAGTGTATTTGCTTTGATTTTGGGGTATGTTTGATTTCATCATTAGAATATTGAATAATATTTTTTATACCTTTAAGTTGATTAATTATGTCAACATAATTGTCTTGGTTAATATCATTTATTCCTTCTTATTTCAGATTTTACANTCTAGAACTTGCCCGGTTGGACTTTGCACTAAAGATCTCTCACAAATAGATTTAACTAGTTTTCCAAATAATAAACTTTAGGGTAATAGTTTGGTGCTCACAGTGGAGTCTTGTCAATATTGTTTATCCCAAGTTATTTTTAATTGTTCATTAATTTGCAAGAAAAGCTATGATTGACACACAATATTTGATTGATCTCCAAAATTTTGCTAAAGTCACTGATTCAAAAAGTCAAGAAAACCTTAAATAAGAACGACCATATAGATATCACTAGGGTTTTTTTTGATGATAGGAAACTGGAGAGAAGTGGGGACTAGAATCAATATGACCTTCACAACAATCGAATGCCCCTCGTTGAAATACTTATCAAAGACTCACCACATTTGATTGATGCAAAAAAGGGGAAGGGATTTTCACTACAAATGGGGAAGGAATTTCTACATGGAAGTAGGATATGTACACCAAGATAGACATAATGATGACCTCCATGTGCATACATGGAAGCATTATCGCAAAAAAAGATTCCTCTAGCTGTAGGCATGCAAGACTTTGCATAGAGAAGTTCTAGTGTGATTAGAGCCCTTGAAAACTAAGGTGCTATAGTAATGACTCAGAGGGTGATATTCAATAAAAACATTATCTCGCCACCATAGGTCATGATAAAATGAATAAACCAATGCTTGGATGAGCATAACAAGTGGGTTGGACAGATACTTGGAGCCAAAGGCTTTGATATGCAAATATACTTACAAAAACCTTCTAAACCAAGCCCAACCTCAATATTGATCTTGAAAAGGTTAAGAACGTTCGATCTAGCCAAACATGATGGAACCACCAATTCTCGAGATCATGTCATGGCATATACCACAGGGGTAAGAGGTAATGATGTAACTCATGTTTGAAATTGAGTTGGTGCTGGTAAAATTTTTTGGGAAACCCTTATAAGGGTGCACTGTCATGGTATTCTCTCCTATTGTGCCTATAAATTATGTTATTTACGAAGTTTGCATATGAATTATTAAAGGCATATACTGGGGCACAATAGATGGAGAAATGAAGGGAAGACATCTTCACTATAAAATAGAGGCCGGATGAGTTGCTCCTCAAGTTTGTGGATAGGCTTTAGAGAGAAAGTATGTTGCAACCAAGAATTTTGAACAATTGAGCAACAATGACATTTGCTGAAAATATTAATATCAAGAGTTTGGAGGCTACAACAAAACACAAGGAAGTTTGAGGGAATTCTTTCTAATTCATGGAATGACGTGTATAATTGATATATCACTAAGATCTGAGTTGAGGAGGACCTTTCATCAAAAGTCATTATTCCAGTTCAGGTGCCCAAGGTNAGATTAGCCAAACAGTTGAGTAACGATTACAGAATCAGTATATATCGGACCTTTCATCAAAAGTCATTATTCCAGTTCAGGTGCCCAAGGTATGAGAGGAGCATGGACACTCACTATGACCCATACCAAATAGCATCATTCTCAAGTCAAGTCAAGGAAAAGGATCCAGGAAGGACTAACCCAGCTCCTAACCTGAAGGGAAATGTTAGACCTGTTTGAAAACCTAGAGAGCTGAGCCAGTAAGGACCAAGCAATGTTTTGTGGTTATCACATCCAAGTTAGTTATAAAGATAAACACCATAGGTGATAAGGTCCAATGGATAAATAATATAAGATTAGAACCCAAAAAAAGAAACCAACAGTATTGATGATAGTACCACAATAATCATGTCTACACCGTCAAAACATGCTAAGGACTATAGATGGAGGTTGTTGCGCTCCAGCGCACTCGCAAGTGTACGCGGCCGTACAAGTAATACAGTGGCCCTTTTTAAGAGCTGGATGTCGAACCCAAAGGGACTGGACCAATTCAGCTAATTATCAAGTTTAAGTGTGATATTACTTTCACAAGTGTTGACTATAAAAGTTTTCGATAAATTCTATTTAAATCTAGGGGTGGTCATAGAAATACTCTGAAATCATTCAAGGAACAACTAGAGCTAAGGCGGGGTAATCATGCGACACTACTCTTTGCAATGGTTTAAGTATGGAATTATCACTTGTTGTCTCACATAATTGAAAATGCATGTTCATGGTCTTTCGAGCCTCTAAACACGACAAACTAGCCTCACAACTACATCATTGAGTGGGGATGTGACATCCTGTTTCATAGGCAATTCAATTACGTGGATGTGGTTTACGGGGTTTATGCCCTTGATTAGGGGCTTTCGTACCTCTAATCATTTAACTCAACTTAGCTTCACAACTACTTCTACGAGTGGTGGAGTGACCATCCTAAGTTGGTGTCTTTCTCTATTCCTGTTTTATCAACCAAGCAAGGCTAATTAGGTATAATTTCTTATCCTAACCACGAATTATATCGTACGATACAAACTTGCTCCCTACATTCTCATGTTCTTGCCTAGGTTTTCTTTATCAAGCATTTACCTAAGCTTAACGTGTGTGTTTTCATGGTGATCAATCATAAAACAACCATAATTAAGAATGTAAGAAAAAACAACAATCAATAACTTAAAACCAAAACAAATTCGCATAATCACAATCATACCTTGTGGCCTCAACCCTAGAGGAAGGGTTCTAGCCACTCAAGTTCGTATAATTACNTATGCTTTGTAATGGTTTAAGTATGGAATTATCAATTGTAGTCTCACATAATTACAATTGCATGTTCATGGTCTTTCGAGCCTCTAAACACGACAAACTATCCTCACAACTACATCGTTGAACGGGGATGTGACATTCTAGTTCGTGGGAAATTCAATTATGGGAATGTGGTTTACGGGGTTTATGCTCTTGATAGGGACTTTCGTACCTCTAATCATTTAACTCAACTTAGCTTCACAACTAATTCTACGAGTGGTTATGTGATAATTCTAAGTTGGTGTCTAGCTCATCCCGTTTTAGTAACCAAGCAAGGCAAATTAGGTATAATTTCTTATCCTAACCGCGAATTAAATCGTAAGATACAAACTCACTCCCTACATTCTTTGTTCTTTCCTAGGTTTACTTTCTCAAGCTTTTACCTACGTGTAACGTGTGTATTTTCACGGTGATCAACCATAAAAACACCCATAATTAAGAACGTAAGACAAAACAACAATTAATAACTTAAAACCAAAACAAATTCACATAGTCACAATAATATCTTGTGGCCTCAACCCTATAGGAAGGGTTCTACCACTCAAGTTCGTATAATTACAAGAAAACATAATTAATGTAACATACTTACAAGAATTTTTAGAAGAGAAGATGAAATTTAATAACCCTAGGTGAGTTCTCCCACTTCTCCCTTCACTCCTTGGTAGTTTTTCAGAAATATTATGTGACAAAATGTTTTTAGGAGCTAAGGTACCTTTTTATAGTAAATGAGAAATATACAAAATTATGCCCGACATGGAATAGCTTAGTGGCACGGAGGTGGTCGTGCAAATTTACCTCCGTGACACAGAGGAATCGCTGAAGCAATCTGGAATTTGCATAAAACACATGCCAGGCAGCCCCTTGCCGCGATGGCAGTGTGGCACACTGCTTGTGTAGCGCGTTAG
>JACEIK010003970.1:11760-23876 GCA_018107945.1 Datura stramonium
AATTATAGAGTAGTCATCATAAATCATAACTTCCATGAACTTTCATCAAATGGGAATTTTTAGATTTAAAAGATTGAAACATGATTAAAGGAAAATAATGCTAAAACCTGCCCATCAATCATAATTTGATAGTTAAAACTCAATCAAATCATTCCATAAAGAGAAATCACATTTTCATACATTTGGGTAAAACCCCATAGAACTTGAATAGGAGAATTCATGAATTAACTTGAAGTTTGGGCATGGGTGAGGAAGAATTCCACCCATTTTGAAACCCTTCATACTTGGGAATGGATGGACTTAAAGTTCCTTGAACACCCACAAAGAAATTGATGCAAATTTGGGGAAGAAGACCTTGAATCTCCCAAAAATCTCTCCAAGATTTTGCATGAGAATGGGCATGCATAAAGGGCTTAACCCATCTTATCTAACTCAGAAACATATCCAAAACTACGTAGTTTAGGCCTTAGGAGATTACAAAAACACCCTTATTAAAACGCAGGAAATTTTGGTCACCAGTCCCCATGAGGGACCTAACGGGTCGTTGCCACAGGGAACGACTCGTGGCCATGTCCGTTGAGTCCACTGCCCAAACATCTAAGGGGACCCCATGGGTGACTTCACGAGTCATGAGGTCAGACCACGACTCGTGGTCACCTTCCGTGGCCTACACTGCCGATCTCGACTTGCCAACACATCCAAGGTAGACCAGGGGTGACCTCATGAGTCGCGAGATCTGACCACGACTCGTGGTCAGGCCCGTGGCCTCCTCACTCAGGCCTTGCCAAACCATGCTGACTGTGAGTCACCTCATGACTCATGGTCACTCCTTACGGCCAACCTCATGGGTCGTTTCGTGACTTGGTACGAATTTTCAGTTTTTCTCCGTTTCCACTTCCGAGTTTGATCTTTAAGTTCCGGGGGTATAAAAATATCTCCCCCTTAGGAAAATTCATCTTCGAATGTTAGAAACATGTAGAAAACTCAGAAACAAGCTATCACCATATACAATTACCAGTCATTTAAGTTGAAAACGGATGGAATGACTGCCTCTAAAAAGAACTACATAGCTGAACCGAATTCAGACTTCACATACATCTACCATATCATAAAGCAAACTTGTATACATGAATAAAACAGGAAAAGCTAATTAAGGGTTTAGAGAAAAACTGATACCTCAAACTGAAACTGAGCCGGTAGGGAACAAATGAGGCTATTTAGCCATCATATCTGCTTCGGCGTTCCCACGTAGCCCCCTCAACATGCTGATTTCTCCATAACACCTTTACTGAAGCTACTTCATTGTTTCTCAACTTACGATCCTGACGATCTAGGATTTCGACGGGGACTTCTCCATAACTGAGATTGTCTTTCACCCCAATGCTGCCTACCGGAACTACCAAGGTTGGATCACCCAAGCATTTCTTCAAAAGTGACACATGAAAGACGGGATGAATCGAAGATAGCTCCAGGGCAAGTCCAACTCATACGCCACCTTACCAACTCTTCTCACAACTCAGTAGGGGCCAACATAGTGGGGACTGAGTTTCCCTTTCTTCCCAAACCGCATGACTCCCTTCATGGGAGATACCTTTAGAAATACCTAGTCGTCCACATCAAACTCCAAATATCTTCTCCTCACATCAGGATACGATTTCTGAGGACTTTGAGCGGTTTTCAACCGGTCCCTTATCAACTGAAACTTTACTATCACCTCATGAACCGAATCTGGTCCTATCATAGCTGCCTCACCAACCTCGAACCATCCGATGGGAGACCTACACTCCGCCCGTAAAGAGCCTCGAACGGTGCCATTTGGATACTATAGTGGTAACTATTATTATAAGCAAACTCGATCAAGGGAAAATGATCATGCCAACTACCTTTAATATCCATAACACATGCCCTCAACATATCCTCAGGGGTTTGAATGGTTCATTCTGCCTGGCCGTCTGTTTGCGGATGGAAGGCTGTACTAAGGTTAACCTGCATCCTAAGTCCTTTTTGAAAAGACCGCCAAAACTGAGAGGTAAATTGAGTACCTCGGTCCGAGATGATAGAAAAGGGAACTCCATGAAGTCGAACCAACTCCCGAATATACAACTTGGCATAATCCTCTGCTGAATCGGTGGTCTTGACCGGTAGGAAGTATGCCGCCTTAGTTAGCCTGTCCACCACCACCCAAATGGAGTCATAGTGTCGGCGAGTAAGAGGTAGGACTGTAACAAAATCCATATTAATCTCTTCCCACTTCCAAGTAGGGATGCTGATATCCTGAAGTACGCCTCCCGGCCTTTGATGTTCGACTTTCACTTGCTAGCAGTTTGGACATTTTTCTACGAACTCCGCAATATCTTTCTTCATACCATCCCACCAATAGATTTCTCGCAAATCCCGATACATTTTCGTGGATCCTGGATGAATAGAATATCTGGTACCATGTGCCTCATGTAATATCCGAACTCTCAAATTATCGACATTCGGAACACATAGTCGACCCTGGTATCGTAGCACACCATCTCCCCCTGGGAGAAGACCTCCACCTTATGACTCCGCACCGCCTCCTTCAGCTTCCTCAATATTGGATCCTCATCTTTCCTGGATTTAACATCAACCACCAAGGACGATTTTGACCCGTTACGCACAATAAAACCGCCATCGATCGAGTCGATCAATCTAACTCCCAGTCTTGTAAGTCGGTGGACATCCTTCACCAACTCCTTCTTTCCCTCATCCACGTGATGGAGAGCCTACTAAGTGCATCCGCAACCATATTAGCCTTGCTCGGGTGGTAGAGGACACTCATGTCGTAGTCCTTAAGTAGCTCCAACCACTACCTTTACCGAAGATTTATATCTTTCTGTGTGAACATATATTTCAAGCTCTTGTGATCCGTAAATACATCCACATGGACCCCATACAAGTAATGCTTCCATATATTCAATGCAAATACCACCTCGGCCAACTCAAGATCATGGGTCGGGTAATTCTTTTCATGAACTTTTAGCTGTCTTGAGGCATATGCTATTACCTTCCCACGTGCATTAACACACATCCTAGCCCGACTCTCGAAGCATCATAATACACTACAAAGCCATCAGTACCCTCGGGTAAGGTCAACACTAGTGCTGAAGTGAGTCGGGTCTTCAACTCTTGGAAGCTTTTCTCACAAGAATCTGACCATTTGGAACTTCACCTTTTTCTGAGTCAACTTTATCAAAGGTGTTGCAATAGATGAGAACCCTCAACAAACCTCTGGTAGTAACCTGCTAGGCCCAAGAAACTCTGAATTTCTGAAGAATTCACCAGTCTAGGCCAATTCTTCACCGCTTCGATCTTCTGGGAATCTACCCTTATGCCTTCGCTTGATACCACATGTCCCAGAAATGCAACCAAGTTTAGACAAAATTCATGCTTGCTAAACTTTGCATACAGCTGACGATCCTTGAGGGTTTGCAACACTATCCTCAAATGAGTGGCATGCTCCTCCTCGCTCCGAGAGTATATCAAGACATCGTCAATGAACACAATCACGAACATGTCCAAATATGCCTTGAACACCCTGTTCATTAGATTCATAAAATCTGTGGGGGCATTTGTTAGTACGAAAGACATAACAACAAATTCGTAGTGACCATACCGAGTGCTGAAAGCAATTTTTGGGATGTCACTCTCCCGCACTCTGAGCTGGTGATACCCAGACCTGAGATCAATCTTGGACAAGCACTTGACACCCTGAAGCTGGTCAAACAAATCATCAATCCTGGGTAAGGGGTATCTGTTCTTGACGGTAACCTTGTTCAACTGCCTATAGTCAATACACATGCGAAGGGAACCGTCCTTCTTTCGAACAAATAGAACTGCCGCACCCTATGGAGACTGGCTCGACCTAATGAAGCCCTTATCTAGTAGATCCTTTAACTGATCCTTCAATTCCTTTAGTTCGGCTGGGGCCATCCTGTAAGGAGGGATAAAAATAGGATGTGTATCTAGCAATAGATCAATACCGATGTGTATCTAGCAATAGATCAATTCCTTTAGTTCGGCTGGGGCCATCCTGTAAGGAGGGATAAAAATAGGATGTGTATCTAGCAATAGATCAATACCGAAGTGAATTGCCCTCTCCGAAGGAACACCAGGCAAATCGTCAGGAAACACTTCTAGATATTCGCACACCACCAAAGCTGACTGGATAGTCGGGGTCTCGGACTCCACATCCTTAACCCCAACTAGGTGGTACATGCAACCTTTAGAGATCATTTTCTTGGCCTTAAGATATGAAATAAACCCATCTGCTGGTACCGCTGAACTACCCTTCCACTCCAACACTGACTCACCCTGAAAATGAAATTCCACCATACGGGTCCTACAATTAATCGATGCATAACATGAAAACAACCAATCCATGCCAATAATAATGTCAAAGTCAGTCATGGCTAACTCTACAAGGTCTACGGGTGTAACTTTATGCAACACAGTGACCGGACATCCTCTATATACTCGTCTTGCTATGACCAAATCACCAACAGGGGTCGAAACTGAAAACGGTTCTGACAAGGTCTCGGGATTAACTCAAAGGCTACTAGCAATGTAAGGAGTCACGAAAGACAATATGGATCCCGGATCTAGCAAGGAATAATCATCAATATGAAAGACACACAACATACCAGTGACCACGTCTGGTGAAGTCTCCTGCTCTTGGTGCGAGGCAAGGGAATAGAATCAGTTTTGGCGCTGTCCGCCACCCCCACTAGTCGATGTCCCCTGCAGAGAGGAATGGGCTGCAGCAGCTGCTGTCCTGGTGGTCCGTGCACGGCCCCTATCGTCACCCTGTCTAGCATATGGGCACACTCCGCGAATGTGCCCAGAAATACCACACCCATAGAAGACATCTGAACTGAGCAGGAACTCTCCAGTGTGACTCTTGCCACACTTCCCGTAGGCTGGGAGGTATACTCTAACTAGGTGCCCCTCTGATCCCTCAACCCTAAATCCCTGCTCCTCTGATCACCTCTGGGCTTTGATGGGACACTAGAGGAGATGGTGCTGGGGCTAGTGACCTCTGCTGAAACTGTGGGCGGTAGCCACCGTCGGACCTCTGATGTGAAAACCCATGACTATCTGTCCGAGCCCTCTTTGCCTCCCTCTCCCTCACATGAGCCGCCTCCATCTGTTGGGCGTATAACACTATGCGGGAAAAGTCCATATCCTGGAGGAGCATAGCAGTCCTGCAATCCTTGTCTAAATAACCGGCCACGCCATGAAAAAATCGGATCACCCGCGCCCTCTGATCCATAACCAACTCTAGGGCGTATTTTTGACAACTGAGTGAACTCAAGCGAATACTCCAGCACTGTCATTTTCCCTACTTGAGGTTCACAAACTCCGCTGCTTTCAACTCCCTCATTTCTCGAGGGAAGAACCTGTCGAGAAAGGCCATGTGGAACTCATCCTAGCTGATAGGGCCTGTTCCCGCTGCCCTGCTGTCCTTCCATTGCTTGTACCAAATATGAGCGACCTCTTTTAGCTGATAAGAGGCCAGGTTGACACACTCCCCATTTGTCACCCCTGTAATTTGAGTGACCTTAAAGATCCCTTCAATGAACTCGTGTGGATCCTCATCCACCTTTGATCCCGTGAACTCAGGAGGGTTCATCCTTAAGAAGTCTCTAATCCGAGCCGCCACTGCATTGCCATTCTGCGGGACCTGCGCAATAGCCTGCGGGTTTACCTGAGCAGTCAAGGCATGCGCCAACATCTGAATAGCCGCCCGAAACTCAACGTGGGCAGTTGGCTCTGGTGTCTAGGGCTCCCGAACAGGTGGGGCTTGCTGATGCCCATGGTCATTACCATCTCCGTGGCCTTCATCATTTCCATTCCTCCTTCCCTTCATTCTTCTAGGAGCCATAATTCTGCAAATCGCAAATCGCACGAATTAGGAGGATGGAAAGGCTTTTCATCGCACGATATAGAACATAAAAGAAGGGAACATTTCCTAAATGCTTAGTAGCCTCTTCATCATAAGTTTGGCGCGCTTCACACCCATGAAAAAGAATCTACCTAACGCGGCTTCTAGACTCCCTAGGACACATCTAAACCTATTGCTCTGATACCAAGTTTTTCACGACCCGAACACACACCCGAATTGTAAAAATGGGACAAGGGACCCCGAGAGACCCCAAGTCGACCCATGACACATGCATACAACTAATCTTGTTTAAATAAGCGGAATGATAATCATAAAACATAGAGAACGTAATTATGGCATAACATCAAGAAACATTGGGCGTATACACAACGGAGCACTACATACTTTTCTGAAAGCCTCTAATACATAAGATGGGTTAATGGGACAACATCCCCAACTAACTCGACCAAAATTGAACATAAACAACATGAAAGTCAATCAAACGGCCCTCAGAACATGAGGACTCACCAATAAGCTGGAAGCGTAAGTTGAGATGGACTAAGGATGATGATGATCCTGAGATCCGGATCCTATATCATGAAATGATACAACATAGAAAGTATGCGGTCAGTACGTGGAATATACTGAGTATGCAAGGTAAGTAAAAAAGACATTTAAAAGTATAACAAAACTCATAAGTAACATAAGAGAAGGACATCATGCATATATCATACACTGCGTGAGAAAACATAAGGCTCAAGGCTTTCAAATCATTCGTAAAGCATTCATAAACATAATCGTAGGTAAACTTTTCAAACATAATTTGAGCCAATAACATAAATATAACAATGCATAAAATATTGTGGAACAATGGGAGGACTTGTGATAACTGACACCATCATGATAGAGCCTTTCATGATGCCCCACTATCTCGTTCAAGTGGGCAGAGCCGATCCTGGCTTGCTAGGAGAGTGTCATGCATAAGGCGTGATATCACATTTGAGGGGATCATTATCAATACAACGTATCATTAGAAACCTACGGTGGCACGTGGTTATGAGACACCGGCGTAGTCCTTTGAACGCTGGGCTGCTTGGTGCTAGACACGGCTCCTAAAAACATGCATATAGGCTCATACATAAATCAATAACATCATGAATTAAGATTCATTGGCTAAAATATAACATTTATCATCATTGATCCCCTTTAAACGTGCTTAGCCAAGAATCAAAGCCCTTTTCATCGTCCAACATCATAAATTGATAAATCATGTAATTCGTTCATAAAATCGTGGTTCATTTTTCAACATGTGGGAATTGCCCAATACTTCATCATATTCAATTCTTTTAAAACATGCTCATAAACACGGGCATCTTGAAAATCATGCTTTTCTATCATCAATAAACTCAAATTATAGAGTAGTCATCATAAATCATAACTTCCATGAACTTTCATCAAATGGGAATTTTTAGATTTAAAAGATTGAAACATGATTAAAGGAAAATAATGATAAAACCTGCCCATCATTCATAATTTTATAATTAAAACTCAATCAAATTAGATCCATAAAGAGAAATCACATTTTCATGCATTTGGGTAAAACCTCATAGAACTTGAATAGGAGAATTCATTAATTGACTTTAAGTTTGGGCATGGGTGAGGAACAATTCCACCCATTTTGAAACCCTACATACTTGGGAATGAATGGACTTAAAGTTCCTTGAACACCCATAAAGAAATTGATGCAAATTTGGGGAAGAAGACCTTGAATCTCCCAAAAACCTATCAAAGCTTTTGCATGAGAATGGGCATGCATAAAGGGCTTAACCCATCTTATATAACTCAGAAACATATCCAAAACTACGTAGTTTAGGCCTTATGGACTTAGTAGATTACAAAAACACCCTTTTTAAAATGTAGGAAATTCTGGTCGCCAGTCCTCACGAGGGACCTAACGGGTCGTTGCCATGGTCCGTTGAGTCCACTTCCCAAACATCCAAGGGGACCCCATGGGTGACTTCACGAGTCATGTGGTCAGACCATGACTTGTGGTCACCTTCCGTGGCCTACACTCTTGATCCCGACTTTCCAACACATCCAAGGTAGACCATGGGTGACCTCATGAGTCGTGAGATCTGACCACGACTCGTGGTCAGGCTCGTGGCCTCGTCACTAAGGCCTTGCCAAACCATGCTGACCACGAGTCACCTTATGACTCGTGGTCACTCCTTACGACCAACCTCACTGGTCGTTCTGTGACCTGGTGCGAATTTTCAGTTTTTCTCTGTTTCCACTTCCGGGTCTGATCCTTGGGTTTCTAGGGTATAACAATAGGAGTTATGAACAACCTGTCATATGAAGAAGTACCAGTTGAGATTCTAGATTGTTAGGTTCGTAAGCTAAGAAATAAAGAGGTTTCTTTTGTCAAGGTGTTATGGAGGAATCAATTAGTTGAGGGAGCTACTTGGGAAGCTGAATCAGATATGATGGCCAAGTACCCTCATCTATTCCCTCCTAGTCCAGAATCATTTTTAGGTAACAATCTCCTCTTATAGTACTCTTATTAGTTTCATGTCTCATAATTTGTTGTTGCAATCCTTAGTATGATTGCATGTTCTGTGAATTCAGTTAAATTTAGTTTAGTTACTCTCAGTTAGATCATCTATTAGTCCAAATCTGTCTTCATGCGAGGACAAATGATCCCAAGGGGGAGATATGTAACAACCCTCAAAAGTGTCTAAGATTATACCCTAGACTTGAAGTTCAACCAGCAAGAAAATCTGCAATTTTTCCTCAGGACAGGTCGTACCACGAGTCGTGTTATGACGGTCCGTGACATGATTCGTGGTAAGGAATTGAGTCTTCCAGTCCTTGATCTAATAAGCTGTAGGATCGATCGTTACTTCATGTAATGATCCGTTAGAACCAATCGTTGTGTGGGGATTAGAAAGTAAGCAAGGTTGGTTCAGTAACCATGAGTCATGGTACGACCCATCATCACTGGGAGAAAGAAAATCATAAGCGAGTTTTTAAGGATATCTTATTATATTTTTACCTCCTAAACCAGAATATTTTGGGATTCATAAAGAGTATATTTAAGGAATTAATTAGTCTAAACTCCTATTCCTTCCATTACAAAGTGAATTCAAGATTATTAGCTCACAAGTTCATCAAGCAAGCTAGGAAGTCTTCTTCTCCAATTTAGGGTTCTTTAAGCTTGAGTCTAAGCATAACTTTCCAGGTATGTAAGGCCAACTAAAGTGAGAATTTCCAATCATCATTATTCCCTAAAACAATGCAAGAGTTTATTGAGAATAAAGCTAGGGTTGACTAGATTTTGAATTATCTTCTTCCCTATCTATATATGTTGAATTGCCATTGTTGAATTCTTCATATTGAGTTGATTGTTGATGTCCTTGATTGTTGATTGTAATCCTATTCTATTGAACTATTGATCATCCTCTCTTGATTATTGATGGTTGTTGAGGTTGGATCATGTCTCTTATCCCATGAACCCAATTGTATAAAGTCATGATTTTGAAAGGAATTATTTTGAAAGCATTCTATTTTATAGTGAATGCATTGTCTTCACAAAGTTGAGCATATTTTAAAGAGAATTGCATAAAGAGAATGTGAGAAAGAAAGCATGATTTTCAAGCTAAAGTGAAGTCTTGTTTTTGAAACTCATGAGATGATTTGAGCATAGAGCTCACAAGTTTTCAAAGAGATGTTTGGAGCATGAGGTCTCCCATGTTTTAAATGATATTTTAAGTGAAAGGCTCCAAAGAGATTTTAAAACATCTATTATATCTATAGCTAAAGTGCTTTATAAAAGATGTTTTTAAGATGCCTCAGATAGGCATAAGTATATGAGAGTATGTTTTGAGAACATTATTTAGCACTGAGTTGGGTGAAGAGTTCAGATATCTCTAAAGCCCCAAAACTACATAGCCAGCATAGGATAGGATCATGCCATTTGTCCGGGTGACTCCTCAAAGATAAGTCCCTGATAAGGAATCAATGTTATGGATCCAAGATATGATCGTTCTTTGCTCTGGCAAGGCTTTTAGTGGCTCTGCCAACTTGAGCGAGATAGTTGGGCATCATGAGCTCATTCATGATGGTGTCGGTTATGAGAAACTCTGATGAGTTGGTAATTTACCAACTCATTAGGCTCTTGAGCATGAACTTTAGCTTGGTTTTCAAGTCATTTAGATGAATTTTATGCCCTTTTTACCTATTTATGTGCAGGTATCTGAGTTGAAGAGAATAAGTAAGAAGTGGAGTAAAAAGGATGAAATTTGGTGAAAAATGGCACTACACCAGAGGACACCAGCGAAATGCCGGTCAAACGCAGATGACCACTGACTTGAGGATAATGTGAAACCGGCGGCCGCAGACATCAATCGGTGACTCACTAGTAAAATCGCCTATTGGTGCTTGCACATTCTGGACCAAAGAGTAAATGAATCGGCGAATCACGGATGAAGGCCGGTGAACCGCCAAAGGTGTCACCAAATGGTCCTAGAGAATCACTGCATGTGCAATAGATGATGGACGACGATTAGCAGAATGCAACTGGCAAATCGCCGGCTCCGCCCCAAGTGAAAAAATTCCTAAACAGGGGCAATTAAATCCAACACTGGAAAAATAGGATATTTTTCACGACCCGAGAATAGGATCGAATAGAGACACAGGACAAGGAACCTCGAGAGACTCCAATTCGACCCTTGACATGAACATAGAAGATAAGAGCATACAACAAGAGGGAAATGATAAATAAAATATGCTTAAACGGAAGTCTGCATACATATAAATCTAAAATAGAGTCAACAATGACAAGATGATTTCTACATAATGTCTGAAAAAGCCTCTAACATAACCGATGAGCTGATGGGACAACATCCCCAACTAGCTCGACAAAGTCTATAACTGAGAGAACATAACAATGGATAACTTAATATCCTTGAAGGATGAGGAGTCACCAACATTGTCTAGACAGGCCTGAGGAGAAAGCAAGACTAGTGATGCGACTGAGACTGATCCCTCGGACCTGTATCATGAAACGAGACAGCATAGGATATGCGGTCAGTACTTGAAATGTAATGAGTATGCAAGTAAGTAAAAGAAGATAGTAAAAAAATACATAAGAGTTCGTAAGAGTAGGATAACATGATCATAAAGTAAATATCATAATGTAAACATAAGGGCTCAAGGTTTTCAAACCATTCATAATCCAGTTGGAATCATAGTCATAAGAGAAAATTTATAAAATATAACTTGAGCCAAAGTAAAATAAACATAACCATGCATAAATGTCATGACCCGAGAGTAGACCCAGATCGTAGAAGCGAGACAAGGAACCCCGAGAGACTCCATGTCCACCCATGGCATAATCATCGCATGCAGCTAACATGAGAAACATCTAACATCATGAACAAGCGAAAGAACTGACCAGAAACTGATATAAATCAAAATGACAACTTAATAACATTTACATACAATGCTGATTCTATCTAACAAGTCTGAAAGCCTTCTAATAAACTGATGAGTTTCTAGGACAAGCCCCCAACTAACTCCCCAAGTCTGAAAACTGAAAATAAGATAAAATAAGAATATAAACCACGTCCTCGGAAGATGAGAACTCATAGCTAGCAGCTGGAAGAGAGAAGCGTATCTAGTCACACGACTGGACTTGGAGATTTGGATCTATATCATAAAATGATATAGCACAAGAGGGGTGCGGTCAGTACTTGGAATGTACTGAGTATGCATGAATGTAAACAAATAACTCATAAGCATCAATATAAAAATAAGGAGTATTGAAAATCACCAGATTAGTAGCGTAACCGGAAAGAGATACAACAATCTGTATGATATCCACATATTGATAAAAACATAATCACATTATAGGGACATGCATTGTTACAAGTTCAACTGGAGCACAAAGGTATTGATCTTAATGACACAGGGATGTAAAGTCATGACTGGTATCAAAAGGGTCCCCGACTGTCAAAGGGAAACATCTCACTAGCGAAAATCCCTGCCTATCGAAGGGAGAGAAAACTCTGATGTAAGAAGTCACTGACTAGCTAGGGATGTTAGTCTCGACTGGCTAGGGAAATACTCTTGCTAACGAGAAATCCCAACTGGCTAGGGAAATACTCTTGCTAACGAGAAATCCCGACTGGCTAGGGAAATACTCTTG
>JACEIK010003970.1:34866-47453 GCA_018107945.1 Datura stramonium
ATATATACTACTGTGAAACGTAGTTTTGAGACCACGGGGTTTACCTGAACGGCGGGTCTACTCGGTGCTAGACACTGCTCCCAAAAACATACACATTAGGCTCTTATCATCATTGTGAATCATTCATGAAGTTCATGTCCAAATAAATCATAACATACTAGATCATACTTGAAATACATGATTAGCCAAGAGTAAGGGCCCATGAGTTGGACAAGAGTCATAAATTCATAAATCATGAAGAGCATGCATACTTGTAAAAATACATATACTTGATATTCATAAATCCATGATGAGTACTTGAGAGAAATCATATCAATAATCATAAATCATAATTTAGGGATTAAGAAAATAAAGATCATAATGGAATCATAACTTGACTATTTATGAACTTACATAATTGGGCATAATTTAATTAAAATTTGAAACTATAATTAATAATCAAAATAGTTATAAAATCTGCCCATAAATCATAAAACATAATTTGATAGATGTAGGGAATTGACCCATAGATAGATCATAGAGAATTTCACAAAAATTGGAATAAAATCCATAAGATCATGCGCTTGAATCTAGAATTGAAATACATGGAATTGAGAAGAATTTTGAGCATGAGAGTGAAAGGAACTCTCATTCATAGCCTCACATACTCGGGTAAATCTGATTTACACTCCCTCTTGAAAGCCAAAGGAAATTGGAGAAAAATAGGGGAATTCCTCAAGCTTGATCTCCAAGGAAGAACTCTAACTTGCATGCATGGAATGGTAAGACTTAGGATAGGTTTAACATTCTTAAAACCCTTCTAACTAAGCTTAAAATGACGTAGTTTAGGACCTTAGAGCTTAGAAATTAAAAAAATGCCCTTAATAAAAGTCTAAAATTTTTGCAATGCCAGTGACCACGATCGATACCACGAGTCGTCCTTTGATATCGCAACTTGTGGTATACACCTGTTACTTCCTTCCATCATTTCATACCTTCTCTTGTCCTGTGAACAACTCAATAGAACGAGTTGTTACTCCACACAATGATCCGTTACTTCCTCCCATTACTTCCTTTGGTGAAACCTGCATCTGGGCTTCCCACGAGTCACACCACGACTCATACCATCATCCAACGAGTCGTGGGTTCTATTCGTTATCTTGACTGGTAGAATTTCTTGCTCCTTCCCACTAGAACTTACCACGGGTCATTTTTCCTCACAATGAGTCATACTACGACTCTTACCATCCAACTCTTGCACCTTGGTAAGAACCAACGAACCCGACCTATGACTCGTTACATCATCCTATGGGTCGTACCATGGACCCGTTACCTCTTAGTCTCATTCTGCAGAATCTGACCACAGGTGGCTCCCACGGGTCATTAGACCCTCCAACAACTTGTACCACAAGTCGTTCTGAGCAATATCTCAGATATTTCTATTGCTTCTCATTTCAAATTCCCGAGTCTAGTCCTAGGCACTTTCGGGGTATTACAATATCTCCTTCTTGGGAATATTCATCCTCAAATGTGAATGAACATACTGAAAGCTGGGGAAATAGAACTGACATCTCAAATACTAAACATCTAAAGCTGAAAACTTACGGAGTGACTGACTCCGGACTGGAATACATGACTGAACTAAATTCATGAATCACACATATATACATTCACATGAAAGGAACCGGGACACATGAACTAAACATGAAACTGAATAGAATACTAAGGAGGAAACTGATACCTCAAGCTGGGACTGAGCCGGGAGGGAATAGATACGGGTATTTAGCCATCATATCTGCTTCGACTTCCCATGTAGCTCCCTCAACATGTTGATTCCTCCACAAAACCTTTACTGAATCTACTTCCTTGTTTCTTAGCTTCTGAACCTGACGATCAAGTATTTCAACCAGAACCTCTTCGTAGCTAAGGCTATCCTTCATACCTACGCTCTCCACCAGGACAACCAAAGTCGGATCACCCATCCACTTCTTCAAAAGGGATACATAGAAAACTGCAAGCACTGAAGCCAACTCTGAGGGAAACTCCAACTCATAAGCCACCTTGCCAACAAGTTTTACAATTCGATATGGGCCAACATAGCAGGGACTGAATTTCCCCTTCTTTCCGAATCTCATCACTCCCTTCATGGGCGATACCTTCAGAAACACTCAATCATCAACTTCAAACTCAAATTCTCTCCTCCTCACATCTGCATAAGACTTTTGACGACTCTGGGTTATTTTCAACCTTTCCCTTATAAGCTAAACTTTCTCCATAGCCTAATGGATTGAATCTGGTCCTATCAACATAACTTCACCAACTTCGAACCAACCAATAGGTGATCTACATCTCCGCCCATAAAGAGCCTCAAACGGAGCCATCTGAATGCTGGAATGGTAGCTGTTGTTATATGCAAACTCAATGAGAGGCAAATGATCATCCCAACTATCCTTGAAATCAATCACACACTTCCTCAACATATCCTCAAGAGTCTGAATGGTCCATTCAGCCTGACCATTTGTTTGCGGGTGAAATGCTTGCTAAACTTGACCTGAGTATAAAGTCCCTTCTGAAACGATCTCCAAAACTGTGAGGTAAACTGAGTACCTTTATCTGATATGATGGACAAGGGTACTCCATGCAACCGAACTAACTCCTAAATATACAACTTAGCATAATCCTCCACTGAATCAGTAGTTTTGATCGGTAGAAAATGAGCTGCTTTAGTCAACCTGTCTACAACCATCCAAATAGAGTCATACTTTCGACGAGTATGAGGCAACCTTGTAATGAAGTCCATTTTTATTTCCTCCCACTTCCAAGTAGGGATACTAATGTATTAAAGCACACCTCCATGTCTTTGATGCTCAACCTTCACCTATTGGCGATTTGGACATTTAGCCACAAACTCTGCTATGTCCTTCATTCCATTCCACCAATAAGCTTCCCGTAGGTCATGGTACATCTTGGTGGCACCTGGATGTATAGAATATATAGAACCATGAGCCTCGTGCAACATCCAATCTCTCAAATCATCAACACCTGAAACACATAGACGACCCTGATATCGTAGTACACCATCTCCCCCTTGGGAGAACACCTCCACCTTCTTATTTTAAATGGCTTTCTTCAACTTTACTAAAATAGGATCCTCGTCTTGTCTCTTGACCTCAATCACCAAGGAAGATTCTGATCCTTTTTGAACAATGACACCACCATCCGCGAGTCAACAAGATGAACTCCTAGTCGTGTAAGCCGATTAACATCCTTCACCAACTCTTTCCTCTCTCATCTATATGGGTCACACTCTCCATAGAAAGCCTTCTAAGAGCGTCTGCCACCACATTAGCCTTGCCTTGATGATAAAGGAAACTCATATCATAATCTTTAAGAAGCTCCAACGACCTTCTTTGACGTAAATTGAGATCCATCTAGGTAAACACGTACTGTAGGCTTTAGTGGTCCGTAAACACATCCATATGAACCCCATACAAATAGTGTCTCCAAATCTTCAAGGCAAATACTACTGCTGCTAATTCGAGGTCATGAGTTGGATAGTTCTTCTCATGGACTTTCAGCTGTCTGGAAGCATATGCTATAACTTTACCATGCTACATTAATACATAACCAAGGCCGACCCTTAAGGATTCACAATAAACCACAAACCCATCAGTACCCTCAAGTAGGGTCAACATTGGTGCTGAGGTGAGTTGAGTATTCAACTCTTGGAAGCTCTTCTCACAAGCCTCCGACCATTGAAACTTCATTTTCTTCTGGGTCAACTTAGTCAAAGGTGCTGCAATGGATGAAAATCCTTCCACAAACCTCCTGTATTAACCAGCTAATCCCAAGAAACTCCTAATATCCGAAGGACTCACTGGTCTAGGCCAATTATTNCACTGGTCTAGGCCAATTATTCACCACTTCTATCTTTTGAGAGTCCATCCATACACCCTCACTTGACACCATATGACCCAAAAATGCTACCGAGTTTAACCAAAACTCACACTTGCTGAATTTTAGCATACAACTGGTGATCCTTAAGAGTCTGTAGTACCACCATCAAATGAGAGGCATGCTCCTCTTGGCTTCGAGAGTATATGAGAATGTCATCTATGATCACGATTACGAACATATCCAAATATGGATTGAACATCCTGTTTATCAAATTCATAAAAGCTGCAGGAGAATTCATTAGTCCAAAAGATATAACTACAAACTCATAGTGACTATACCAAGTCCTGAAGGCTGTCTTCGGAATGTCACTCTCCCGAAACCTGAGCTGATGATACCCAGATCTGAGGTCTATCTTTGATAAACACTTGGCACCCTACAGTTGGTCAAACAAGTCATCAATTCTAGGGAGAGGATACCTGTTCTTGATGGTGACCTTGTTCAACTATCGGTAATCAATGCACATATGAAGGGAACCATCCTTCTTCCAGACAAAGAGAACTAGTGCACCCCACAGGAATTTGCTGGGCCTGATGAAACCCTTGTCTAAAAGATCCTTCAACTACTCCTTCAACTCTTTTAGTTTAGCTGGAGCCATTCTATAAGTAGAAATAGATATAGACTTTGTATCGGGATGAAGGTCAATGCCAAAATCGATCTCCTGCTCCAGGAGGAATCCCCGATAAATCATCTGAAAACACTTCTGGATATTCACACACTATAAGAACTAACTGGATAGTCGGGGTTTCGGATGTAGCATCATTAACCCTAACTAGATGGTACACGCAACCTTTAGAGATCATCTTTTTGGCCTTAAAGTAGGAAATGAAGCAATCTATAGGCACAACTGAACTACCCTTCCACTCTAGGACTGGCTCACCCAGAAATAGGAACTCTACCGAATGGGTTCTACAATTTACTGAGGCATTCATGCATGTGCCAATCCATGCCAAAGATAACATCAATATCTGTCATGGCTAGCTTTACTAAATCTGCTGAGATGACTTTCTGAAGGACTGTGACAGGGAAATTTCTATAAACCTATCTAGCTATAATGGAATCACTAACTAGAGTAGAGACTGAGAAGGGTTCTGATAGGATTTCAGGACTAACTCTGAAACTACTAGCAACATAAGGCGTCACAAAAGATAGAGTATCCTCTGGATCTAACAATGCATATACATCAAAATGGAATACTCGTAACATACCCATGACCACATCTAGTGAAGTCTCCTGCTCTTGGCGAGATGCAAGGGCACAAAACCTATTCTGACATTGGCCACCACCTGCACTGGTGGACGCACCCTGTTGAGTTACGCGTGCTGGTGTTGCTGCTGAGTTGGTAGCTAGAGCACGACCTCTACTATCACCATGTCTAACCAACGGACACTCCCAGCACCTGTGGTCGGATCTACCATACCCAAGACAGATATCTGATCCCAACAAGCACTCCCCTACATGACTCTTGCCACACTTCCCGTAGGCCGAGAAGGTACGATCTGCCTACATGCTCTTCTATCCCCTCGAACCTGATGCTCTGCTCCTCTAATCACCTCATGGTCTAGATGGAGCACTGGCCGATGATGGCGCTGGAGCTAGTGACCTCTAATGAGACTGCTGGCGATGTTTGCCTACCGATCTCTATTGGGAGAACCCATAGCTATCTGTCCTGGCCCTCTTGGCCTCTCTCTTTCTCAAGTGCACTGCATCCATTTGCTGGGCATACAAAACTAATCGAAGAAAAGCGATGTCCTGGTGAAGCATAACAGTCCTACAATCCTTGACCAGTTAGTCCTCTATTTCGTGCACAAACCTGCTCACCCGAGCTCTCTGATTAGCCACCATCTCTGGTGCATACTTGGACAAGCGAGTGAACTCTAAAGAATACTCGTGGACTGTCATATCATTTTTCTTCTCAGGTTCACAAACTCAGCTGCTTTGATTTCCCTTATCTATAGGCGAAAGAACCGATCCAAGAATGCGGTATGGAACTCATCCCAACCAACAAGACCCGCTCCAACTGTCCTGCTATCTTTTCATTACCTAAACCATATGTAGGTAACCCCTTTCAACAGATAAGAGGCTAGGTCCGCACACTCCTCTCCTGTCACCCTTATAATCTGGGTGATCTTCTGTATCTCATTAACAAACTCGTGTGATCCTCGTCCACCTTCAATCCAAGGAACTTTGGAGGGTTCATCCATAGAAAATCTCTTGACTCTCGCCGCTACCGCATTCCCATTCTGGGGAACATGTGCTACCGCTTGCTGGTTGACTTGGGCGGTCAATGCCTGTGCCAACATCTGAATGGTAGCCCTAAACTCTGCATTGGCCACCTGCTTGGGCACATGATCTTCGGGGGCTGGTGGGGCCTGCTGGTGCCCATCCCTGTTTCCATTCTCATGGACATTTCCATTTCCGTTTCTTCTTCCATTAACTCGATGAGAAGGCATGATTCTGCAAATACATATAACATGAGTTAGAAGGATAGAGTGATATTTCATCGCACGACATAGATCATGTAAGAAGGGACATTTCCTAAAACATTTTGTAGCCTCTTAGTCATAAGTGTGGCGGGCTTCACACCCATGAAAAAGACTCTACTTAACGCGGCTTTCAGACACCATAGGACAATTCAAAACCTAAGGCTCTGACACTAAGTTTGTCACGACTCGAGCATAGGCCCGGATAGAGACACAGGACAAGAAATCCTGAGAGACTCTAAGTCGACCCATGGCATGAACATAGAAGCTAAGAGCATACGACAAGCGGAAAATAATAAAATAAACATGCTTAAGCGGAAGTCTTCATACATATCAATCTAAAACAAAGTCAACAATGAAAAGCTAATTTATACATAATGTATGAAAAAACCTCTAACATAACTGATGAGTTGATGGGACAAAATCCCCAACCAACTCGACAAAGTCTGTAACTGAGAGAATGTAACAATGGATAACTGAATTTCCTAGAAGGATGAGGACTCACCAAAACTGGCTAGACAGACCTGAGGAGAAAGAAAGACTAGTGATACGGCTGAGACTGATCCCTCGAACCTGTACCATAAAATAATACAACATAGAGTATGCGGTCAACACTTGGAATGTACTGAGTATGTAAGATAAGTAAAAACAGACAGTAAATAAATACGTAAGAGTTCGTAAGAGTAGGACAACATGATCACAAAGTAAATGTCATAATGTAAACATAAGGGCTCAAGGTTTTCAAACCATTCATAATCTAGTTGTAATCATAGTCATAAGAGAAACTTTATAAAACATAATTTGAGTCAAAGTAACATAAACATAACCATGCATAAATCATGAGGAACAATTAGATAACTCTTCTGTACCGACAACATCATGATATAGCTTACATGATGCCCCCCTATTTTTCCCAAGTGGTCAGGACCATCCCATGCTTCCTAGGCAAGGGACGTGCAGTATGGTGATATCACAGGGATCCATAAATATATATGTATATACTTACGGTGGCACATAGTTTTGAGATCACGGGGTTTACCTGAATGTCGGGTCTACTTGGTGCTAGACACTGCTCCCCAAAACATGCACATTAGGCTCATATCGTTATCGTGAATCATTCATGAAGTTCATGGTCAAATAAATCATAACATACTTGATCATACTTGAAATACATGATTAGACATGAGTAAGGGTCCATGAGTTGGCCAAGAGTCATAAATTCATAAATCATGAAGAACATATATACTTGTGAAAATATATATACTTGATATTCATAAATCCATGATGAGTACTTGAAAGAAATCATATCAACAATCATAAATCATAATTTAGGGATTAAGAAGATCAAGATCATAATGGAATCATAACTGGACTATTCATGAACTTACATAATTGGGCATAATTTAATTAAAATTTAAAACTATGAATTAATAATCAAAATAGTTATAAAATCCGCCCATAGATCATAAAACATAATTTGATACATGAAGGGAATTTATCCATGATAGATCATTGAGAATTTCACAAAAATTAGAATAAATCTCATAAGATCATGAACTTGAATCTAGAATTGAAATCCATGGAATTGAGAAGAATTTTGAGCATGAGAGTGAGAGAAACTCTTGTTCATAGCCTCACAGAACTGGGTAATCTGATTTACACTCCCTCTTGAAAGCCCAAAGGAAATTAGAGAAAAATTGAGGAATTCTTGAAGCTTGATCTCCAAGGAAGAACTCTAACTTGTATGCATGGAATGGTAAGGCTTAGGATAGATTTAAAATTCTTAAAATCCTTCTAACTAATGTTAAAACAATGTAGTTTAGGATCTTAGAGCTTAGAAATTACGAAAATACCCTTAATAAAAAGTATGGAAATTTTGCACTGCTAGTGACCAGGATCGATACCATGAATCATCCTTTGATACCAAAACTCATGGTATCCACCAGTTACTTCCTTCCATCATTTCTTACCTTCTCTGGTCTTGTGACAATGACTCGATAGAATGAGTCGTTACTTCACACAACGATCCGTTACTTCCTCCCATTATTGCCTTTTATGAAACCTGCATCTGGGCTTCCCACAAGTCATACCACGACTCGTACCTTCATCCAATGAGTTGTGGGTTCCATCTGTTACCTCATCTAGGAGAATTTCTTGCTCCTTCCCACGACTCGTTCCTCACAACGAGTCATACTACGACTCGTACCATCCAACTCTGTCACCCTGGTGACCACCAATGAACCCAACCTATGACTCGTTACATCATCCTACGGGTCATACCATGGACCCGTTACCTCTGTGTCTCCTTCTGCAGAATATGACCGCGGGTGGCTCCCACAGGTCTTTAGACCCTCCAATGACTCATACCACGTGTCGTTCTGAGGAATATCTCAGATTTTTCTACTGCTTCTCATTTGAAATTCTCGAGTCTAGTCTTAGACACTTCCGGGGTATTACAAGATTTGTTGACCTATTTTTGTATATAGTTTAGAAGAATGTACTCTGTACAAAGCTTTTATACTTTTTAGCTTTTTTGACATTCCTTTTGCCTTGGAGAGAGAAGAACTCCATTGGAGGATATTGTTGAATATTGCTTTTCTTATTTTCTTATTCTTCCATTAGCAAGGTATAACCATTATTGTAGACATATTTTGAGTTTGATTTTGCTTGCTCTTACTAAAAAAATCAATGAGTTTATTGATGAATATACTCTTTAGTTTCTTAATCATGAGTAGCTAAATTATCAACTAGAGGTGTGTGATGATGGGTGCTTAATTAGATTGGGTATTGCNGGTGTGTGATGATGGGTGCTTAATTAGATTGGGTATTGCTAGATTCATCTTAATATTGCTTAATTAGTGTAAATCAATTGAGTTCTCTCCCATTTATAATTGATGATCCATAGTTGCAAATGTGGGTGTACTTTTATTACTTGATTTGAGCTTGAAAATGAAGAATTCAAGTATTGGGAGAGAATTTGATGATGGGAATGGATGTGATTGTGTGGAGTTGGGCTAGAAATAGCCAAAACCCATGTTCATATTCCTAATTAGCAGTTAATGGCTAGAAATAGTTCAGCTATTAACCCAAACTCTATTGGACTAATTTCATTGTGTCTTGAGGTTCGAAAGGACTCGAGAAAAAAACATCCATGAGGTTGAAAAACTTAGGGTGCTATCTCGTCCAAAGTTATTACAGTTATTCGCAATGATTTGATGAACTAGCATATCCTTATTTGATTAGCACCCCTTCTACACCACACCTCTAGTCTTCTCTCATTATTGTCTATCAATTTTGGTTACTTTGTTATTTTGTCAAACTAGTTTAAAATCCACAATAGTGTTCACTTTATTCCCCCCCCCCCCAAATTTACAATTTTATTTTTATTAATTGGTGCGAATTAATTAAAATTTCCTAAAAAAACACTTATGCAAATTATTCACTAGTCTCTGTGGGATTCGACTCTGCCATCCGTCCGGAATATTTGTTTTGGTACAACGATCGCTTACACTTTCTCTAAACGAGGAGTGTTTTTGAGCGTTATCAAACTCCCCAAGTTAAAGCTTGCATTATTTATGTATCTTTCAAAGATTGTATTGATGCACAATTTTATTACATAACCATTTTACTCATTAATCATATTGAGTTTATTGCATCAAATAGAGTTTCAGTTATGTTATTTTATTCAATTATTTCTTCAGTTCATATACTCTTTCTTAACTATTGTATCATTCAACCTTATTACATACCGTACATTCCACGTACTGACACCATTTGGCGTTGTATCTTATTATGATGCAGACTCAGGTAGATAGGATCAGCAGCAGACGCAAGCTAGGGTGTTATATCATTCAGATGGCCTCCTACTTTTGGAGAGTCCCATTCATTGAGTCGTTCATTTTATTATATATAGATCGAGGTAACCATAAGAGTTACATCCCGACACTTGTCTTCAATTATAGAGGCTCCGTAGGTAGAGTTAGAGTTGAGTCAATAATGTTACTTCATAACATTGACTTTGGTTTCAGTTAATAAATCTTAGTTTATTTTATTGAGCCCACACAGTTATAACTTTATCTATGTTTTATTGGGATCTAAACTAATAGTAAGCCAGGCCAAGGGTTCGCTTGGATCACGAAAGTGGTCTGAGTTGTTGGTCGATGTGTAGGGTGTAGTCTCATGGCATGACAATGTCGCTACTAACTAAGCCTATATATGAATTGTGCTCTTGAAAACCTGATTAGATGAAATGAGAGGAGCTGGAGGTAGTATTAAAGGTTTTTTAGCCCTTAGATTCCCCGGGTGTGGTGGAGAAGCTAGAGGGGATCGAGAAGATTTTTTTATTTGACCTCAGGTGTCACGACCCGAATGGAGGCCCATTTCGCAACATGGGACAAGGAGCCCCGAGAGACCCCAAGTCAACCCATGGCATAAGCATACATCTAACTCAATCAAAGAAACTGAATAGTCAATAATATAAACATAGCGGAAGTCTAACTTAAACATAACATCACAATACATAATCTTAAGCTGAATAAAACCATATGTTCGAAAAGCATCTAAACATGACGAGATGTTGGGAAAAGACCCCCCAACTAACTCAACAAGTTGAAACTGAAAATACATAAGGAAATTTGAGTAGTCTAGTCCTCAGGAGATGAGGACTCACCAATAACGCAAAGGCTAACTCTGATAAGCTGACTACAAACGGGGCTGAACCTGAGAGCTGGATCCTGTATCATAAAATGATACAACATAGAGTATGCGGTCAGTACGTGGAATGTACCGAGTATGCAGGGTAAGAAAAACCGCTTAAGCAAGTAAAAACATTTAAAGACAATGCATAGTGTAAAACTTAAACATTAAGAATATGAGAGTAGGGCGTACATGTATCCTTTCTGAAATCATGATCACATCATAACATATCATCATAACATACATAACATTATCGATTGACTAAAAGATGAAATCTGATATTTACAAGTAAAGATGAACATCAAGTCAAACCTGCTTTAGAACATGCATACATGTGTAAATCTCATGCGTAATGAACATGCATAACGGAAATCAGGAGGAACAATGAGAGACTCGACTTTTAACCGACATACCATGATAGAGCTTACGTGGTCCCAACTATCACACTCAAGTGAGTAGATCCATCCAAATCCTTGCTAGGGATAAGAACGATTCCATGATATCGATATCAAGCTTGTGGCCCAATAGGGCAGGGGATAGCTCACAAGGGAGGTCCCAAAGTCATAACGTAATAACCTACATTGGCACGTAGTTCTGAGGCATAGGGTGATCGACCCTTAGCCTGCTCGGTGCTAGACACTACTCCCAAAAACATGCATATGCTCTACATCATTTTTCAATGAAGCTCAACATCGTCTATTAACGAAGCTCATAAATCAAATACATCTCAAAGAGGAAATTATGCATAAGAGAAGCTTTAACTCAAACCATGCCACAAGCTGAAAGAGAATTGGAAGTCTTCACTCCAAAACCATGTGGTAAACTTAATTCGGGAAATCATCAATCATACTTAAACATGTGGGCATTGACCAAATCTTTATCATACTTTGAAATACTAAATTCTTATCAAAAGCATGATTATAAACATGGGTAGCTTGAAAACATACTTTTCATAATAATATCTCATCATCATCATATATTCATCACCAATCTCATCTTTCATGACTTTTCATCAATGGGATTTTTAATTCATCAAGCTAGAAACATGATTTTTTTATTTGAAAACATTATAAAACTCACCCATGCTTCCTAATTCAATGGTAGAAACATAATTAAATCATGCCTATCTAAAGAATTAGGAACTTCATTCATTGGGTTGAAACCCCATAGATTAGACATAGAACAGTCATAATTTAGAGAGGGATTAGGCATGGGTGTGAAAGAAATCACACATTAATAACCCTACATACCTGTTGGTAGCTGATTCTTACACTTGTTTAGTAGCCCAAGAAGAAATTGAAGGGAAATTGAAGAATGCTAGGCTTGATCACCTTCTCTAGTCTTCTACCTTGCATGCATGAAAGAATAAGGCCTAAAATGAACTTAACCCCCTTAAAAGTAACTATTCATAACTTAAAATGACGTAGTTTAGGCCTTAGAAACTTAGGAATTATGTAAAAGCCCTTACTAAACTCA
>JACEIK010003970.1:48264-68414 GCA_018107945.1 Datura stramonium
TTATTGTATGTAAACTCGATAAGTGGCAAATTCTCATCCCAGCTACCTCTGAAATCAATCCCGCATGCTCTCAATATGTCCTCGCGGGTCTGGATTGTTCGCTACGCTTGACCATTCTTTCGTCGAGTGCACTGCCTCTTTTCTTCTCCTTTCTTACTCACCCACCCCACGATTGACCTAACGACTCGTGGGGCCTAACCACGAGTCTTGGTCATGCCCGTGGGGTCTAATTTCCAAATTTCAAATTCATTCCTTGGGCCTCCCCATGAGCCACATCAATACTCGTGGGCTCCTCTCACGGGTCTCATCACGACTCATTCTATGCCTGGTGCCATATTTTAGGTTTTCTCTGTTTCAACTTCCGGATATGATATTTGGGCTTTCAGGGTATAAAAATATCTCCCCCTTGGGAATATTCGTCCTCGAATGTTGGAACACATACGAAAAAGTGGAGAAATACATATATTATATTCAAATACTGATCATTTAAGATGAAAACTGACAGAATGACTATCTCCGATTCAAACTAGATAGCTAAACTGAATTTATGAATCATACACACATCCATATACATAAAATAAACTTGGAAACATGAACTGAACATGAAAAATAAATAGGGTTTGAGAGAAAAACTGATACCTCAAGTTGAAACTGAGCTGGTAGAGAATAAATGTGGGTATCTAGCCATCATATCCGCTTCAGCTTCCCACGTAGCTTCTTCAACATGTTGATTCCTCCATAACACTTTAACAAAAGCTACTTCCTTGTTCCTTAGCCTCCGAACCTAACGATCCAGTATTTCTACCGGAACCTCCTGATAACTGAGGCTGTCTTTCACACCAACACTATCCACCGGGAGAACTAGAGCTGGATCACCCAAACACTTCTTCAAGAGCAACACGTGGAATACAGGATGCACAAAAGCTAATTCTAAGGGCAAATCCAACTCATAGGCCACCTTTCCAGGACGTCTTACTATCCTGTACGGGCCGACATAATGGGGACTAAGTTTCCCCTTCTTTATGAAGTTCATCACTCCCTTCATGGGAGACACTTTCAGGAATACCCAATCATCGATCTCAAATTCTAATTCTCGCCTTCTCACATTAGCATAGGACTTTTGGTGACTCTAGGTAGTTTTCAACCTATCCCTTATCAACTGAACCTTCTCTATAGCCTCGTGTACCGAATCTGGTCCTATCATCGTCGCTTTACCAACCTCAAACCATCCAATGGACGACCTACACCTCCTCCCATAGTGAGCCTCGAACGGTGCCATCTGGATACTGGAATGATAGCTGTTATTGTATGGAAAGTCAATAAGTGGAAAATGCTCATCCTAGCTACCTCTGATGTCAATCACGCGTGCTCTCAACTTGTCCTCGAGGGTCTGGATTGTCTGCTCCGCTGGATAATCTATTTGTGGATGAAATGCTGTGCTGAGCTTAACCTATGTACCAAGCCTTTTTTGAATCGACCTCCAAAACTGAGAGGTAAATTGATTACCTCTGTCTGAAATGATGGATAAGGGCACTCCGTGCAATCGGACTAGCTCTTGGATATATAATTTGGCGTAATCCTCCGCCGAATCCGTGGTCTTAACTGGTAGAAAATGTACAACCTTGGTCAACCTGTCTACCATAATCCAAATGGAGTCATATTATCGACGATTATGAGGTAAACCTGTGATGAAGTCCATATTTATTTCTTCCCACTTCCTAGTAGGAATACTGATATCCCGAAGCAAGCCTCCCTACCTCTCATGTTCAACCTTTACTTGCTGACAGTTCGGGCACCTTGCTACGAATTCTGCGATATCCTTCTTCATGCCATCCCACTAATAGACTTCCCGTAAGTCATGGTACATCTTGGTGGCACCAAGATGGATAGAATACCTGGATCCATGAGCCTCATGCAACATCCGACTCCTCAAGTCATCAACATCTGGAACACATAGGTGACTCTGGTACTGAAGCACACCATCTCCCCCTTTGGAGAAGACCTCTACTTTCTGATTCTGAATAGCTTCCTTAGTTTACCAAAATAGGGTCCATATCTTGCCTAGATTTTACATCAGTCACCAAGGGTGATTTTGATCCGTTCTAAACCACAACACCGCCATCAGTCAAGTCAACCAACCTAACTCCTACCCTTCTGAGTCGATGCATATCCTTCACCAACTCCTTCTTCCCCTCATCCACGTAGGACACACTCTCGATAGAGAGCCTACTAAGTGCGTCCGCTACTACATTGGCCTTACCCGGATGGTAAAGAACACTCATATCGTAGTCCTTGAGTAGCTCCAACCACTTCCCTTGTTGAAGATTGATATCCTTCTGAGTAGAAACATATTGTAAGCTCTTATGGTCGGTAAACACATATTGAGAGCAATATAGCTATAGATAACCAATCCATGTGGTCTCTACGCCTAATCTAATTAAAATGCTGCTAATAATAAAATATAATTCTCTGCAGCCTATAAGAGTCATTTCTATTTTGTATATCACATGAGGTTGCTACTAACTAATTTCTAATCCCGAAAAAGGAAGTATATAAATTTACAACAGCCAACAACAACAAATATTGCTATGAGTGAAACAGTGATAAGAAATAAGTCATAAAGATTATACGATTTAAGAGAACTTGCCGTAGAAGGTTTAGTATTTACATACCTCACGCCGCTTTCCTTAGCATTACATGATGCCTCATTTAAACCCTCTTAAGCTACTACGAGTCTGCTGATCATGAAGCTCACCATGGATTATATAAAAAATGGCAAGAAAGGCAACACAAGAAAGTCCTAAATAATGAGTTCTACCTTAAAAAAATAAAAATTCTAAAGCTCAAAACAATGACAAGTCAAGGCTTTAGAACTCTTACCTTCCGTTAGATATATGTTAGAAGTAGAGAACTTGCTAACCCATAAGCTACCTCTTTAGGTTCACGACAAATAGAATTGAATTCAATGGGGAAACAGGTACTCGTCGATGGTTACATAGTTCTTGACTTGAATATAACTTGAATTGGTCTAATTCCCTGAATACTATCAAAATCTCATGGAAAATCTAGATTCAAATGAGCTTTTTAGCTTGGGGAAATGTTTGGAATAAATTAAAATTGTTTAAGTGTGTGTGTGAGTATATATATAGTGCTTGCCATTTGAACTATCGCAACACACTGACACTACCAATCCACGTGATGTCAGACCTTTTTTCCATGTTTTTGGGCATTTTTCCTCTTCGTGTATTTTTTCACACACTACTCCAACCCTTGACCTTTCTTCAATGTACGCCTATATCTTGCAGGAAAGTCTCTTTAGAATACGTGGGGTGTCACAGTCATAGTAGCTCAAGCAGGGATTGAGTCACTTTTAACCAAAAGGTATACCATACCCATCTTTATTCCCATATTACAAGCCAATATCAATCCCTACATGATCTCATTTCATCGCGGATACTTACATGAAGACAAAGCATTTGGCATTATAATTGCATGTATTAGATATTGTTCTAAATGTGAGTGTGATTCGCCAAAACATCTTCAAATCAAAATACTATAATTTTGTGCATAAAAAGACTTCCTTTGCAGTGAGGACACTTGAAACACGAGGATAAATATAGTTCAAAATTATTATTTAAATCAATATGAACAACTCTTGTTGATACTTAGGTATGTTTGAGGTACTACTTCAAGTTATAGGAATTACCTTGAGGTTAATTTTCATTAGTTGGTAAAGCAAATAACAGAATTTTTTATGCAATACTAATTGATTATACCAACTACAACCAAGACTTGATTCTATCTTTCACTTATTTATTCTCCAAAAACAATAAAAAATGCACAGGAAACCACCTTCTAATATGTGCAAACCACCTTTGATATCATCGAAGTTCAAATCCATATATTCCCCCTTCTAAATTTGAGAACGCGCAAGCTCAACTAGGTGTGAGCGATGTAGGGAGCTCGAAAATTGAAGAGATGTTGACAAGGGTTCTTAAGAAAGTAGAATCAACCGACAGTGGGGTCAAGGAATTAAAAGGGGAGGTGTCTAACCTTGTCCAAACTGTGAGTTCACACTCAGCTTCCATCAAGCATTTGGAAGCCCAAATGAACCACTTATCCTCTCAAATGAATCCCGAATGAAGGGAACACTTCCAATTGATACAATGCCAAACCCAAAGAAAGATAGTTAATACATGGCCATTGTTACGAGGAGTGGTAAAATGCTTGGAGATGCAAATGTTAAGCCCAAGGAAGTTGTGGTTGCTCAGATAGATGACGAAAAAGAATCCGAGGAGGTTCAAAAAGCACCAAATGGTTGTGATGATGCTGGGGATGAAGATGAAGGAGATGTTGAGGAAGTTCCCTCAAATGCGGATGAAGAATAGGTAGTCATGAAGGCCTCAAGTGAGAGAGAACAAGAACCAAGAGTTCTACCTCCTTATCCACAACAGTTATCAAGAAAAAGAAGAATGACCAGTTCAGTAAGTTTATCGACATGTTCAGCAAATTGTCCATAAATATACCATTGGTGGATGCTCTACTTCAAATGCCTAGATATGAAAAATTCATAAAAGAGCTACTGAAGAAGAAGAAGGTTGTAGATGTAGGCACCAGAGAGATAACACATCATTGTAGTGCTGTGATGATGAGCAACCTTGCCCCAAAATGGAAAGATCTGTGTGCCTTCACAATCTTGTGCACTATTGGGTTGTGTGTGTTCAAGAAAGACTCTGTGATCTTGGGGCAATTATAAATCTGATGCCTCTTATAATCTTCAAGAAATTGGGGCTTGGGAACACCAAACCTACATCAATGAGATTGTTTATGGCTGATCTCTCTATCAAGAAACTTGTCGGTGTTTTAGAGGATGTATTGGTGAGGATAGATAAATTTATTATACCAATTGATTTTGTAGTCCTTGATTGTGAAATAGATGTAGAAGTTCCAATCATTTTGGGGAGACCATTGCTCACCACAAGTATAGCTTTGGCAGATGTGGAGCTAGGTGAGCTCAAGTTCCGGGTTGTAGGTGAAGAGGTTACCTTCAAGGTGTGCCAATCCGCTGAACCTCCAGATGAATGTAAAGTGGTTGGATTTCTGAAGGAGGAAGATTAGTCAGAGGATGATCCTTCAAAGATTGAATGTTAAATGAGAAATACGTCATGCCACGACGTTAACTAAGGTGCTTCTTGGAGGCAGCCTAAGTGTCTTCTTTTGAATGTTCTTAATGTCATTGTTATTTTTAATTCTGTAGGATTAAGTATGTGAGAAGCAAGGAGAAGAAGCAAAAAACAAGGCAGACACTGCGTTACGACCGGCAAATCGCCGATCACCACTGCACATTGATCATGAAAGCAGAAACCTAGGAACAAAAATGTCATACCGGCGAAGGCACCAGCGGAATGCCGATAAATNGTCGTCGTTCCTTCCAACGACCAGTTGGTTCCACCCATGGGGCAGAAACCTAGGAACAAAAATGTCATACCGGCGAAGGCACCAGCGGAATGCCGATAAATAGTCGCTAACCACCGCTTGGATGCTGGTGCGAACCAGAGCACCTAAGCAGTGGATGCAAAAAGGTTAACCATCAGTGAAACGCAGAACCCAATTCGTGAACCTCCAGTAAAAGACAGTGAACTGGGCATAAAATCAAGCATGTGATGGTAAGGCCCCGAACCACCATCTCCATCAGCGACCGCCGGTGAAGGTACGTGTTCTGTATTAAAATTCTTGACCAAATCTTGGACCTACCCGACCCAAAATATTTTTGTAGCTGCCCTAATCTTCCAAAATTCCCTTTTTATTCCCCTATACTTCCCTTTTTCCAAATTTTAACACTTCCCCTCACTCCTTTTTATTTTCCTAACATCCCACCTTTCCTTATACCTACAACTCCCTCTCTTTCACTTCCCGTACAATTAAAACACCACTATCCATCCACCTCCTCCTCAACTAACCACGTTTATACCTTCTCACTTATAAAATCCCCCTACCCTTCTACCTAACTCTCACTACACTCCTACTCTCCCACTCTACTAGCCAAGTACTGAACTTTTGCCATTGTTGAGCATTCTCCAGCTTCCACAACTAGTCTATACAAAACATTCTCTTGATAGCGGTAATGTACTCTTAACTTCCTTATTTTCTCATCAATAGTAATCTGGTTGCATATATATGTTGTTATGACATACATCCCTCTTCTTTTTACTGCCATTCTCCCCAACATTTTCATGAGTGATACCATACTTGTTGAATAAAGTCAGTTGCTGTTATATGAAACTAGTGGGGTGATAGAGACTTGATGGTTAAATGGGTGTGCGGGAAATGATTTTTCTTGTGTATTTAAGTAGGGTGAAGTCTGAGTAACCCCAAGGGATTAAGAAGACCTAATTTTCCCTCTGATAGATCAGGTGACACCATTCTTAAGGGTAAATCGTCGTTTTAGCCCTTTTAATGTGTAGAGGTATTGCTTTGATATTATGTGAGTGAGTGTTTGAGAAATTTTGATTTTGGAGTTCATGGTGAAGCATTGGGGATGACAACTATCGGTTATTCACCGGTCGGGTTCGGTGAAACACCAATGGAACGCCAGTTTGGCTAATATTGGTTTCAGGCCACTTCCTTGACCCCGTGTTATATTGGTGGTTTGTGGATCGAGACCGGTGATCTGCTGATCTGTTGTCGGTTGAATATCTGCTACCCCAGTTCTCTGCTTCCCACCGGCGGTTCCTCGGCGATCCGCGGATACCCTCCCGCGGTACGCTGGTGTTTCGGTGGTGTTGCCAGTTCATTGGATGCTAATTCTTCCTCTTTTTTCTCATTTAAATTTTAGCATAGTTTTTTGTTGTTTCCTATTATCATTGAAAAAAATACAAAAAGATACATTGTGGTTACCATTAACATCGTGTTCGCAGAAAATGACTTCATCTAGGAATCCCAGTAAGGGCAAAGCTCCAGCCTCTTCATCCACAAAGGGCAAAGGAAAGGCAAAGGCATTCGTAGCCCCCACCAACTCTCGGGAGGCCATCGTGTTCTATGTGCCCGACTTGAAGGGGCACTATGCCATCTGCAATGATCGATCAATCACCGTATAAAATAGGTTTGATTTGGTGGGGCTGCACGGTGACCTTCCCAACATTACAACTCAGTTCACGGACAAACAATGACACACTTTCGCCAATCCTCTCCCAGACTATTATCCAAGCCTGGTACCAGAGTTCTACTCTTCTTACTAGGATAGGCAGGAGAACATGAACCATAGAGGCAAAGTCGATGAATTCCCCTGCCTACCCTCAGTCATGGTGCGATGGGTGGAGGTGGACATCACTCCAGCAGCCATCAACTATCTGTTCTAGGAGGACGAGATCGATACTGGCTTCGAATACATGGCCAGGATTGCTGACATGAAGAACCAATTCACATGGATAGCTCCTATCATTGCGGTGAAAACACCTTTCTGGGATACTATGGGCGGTGAAATTTCTCGCCATGATCTAAGACTTGAAGCCAAGTCGTGCATAGATTTCATCTGTGACTGCATCATACCTTCCAAAAATGAGCAGCGGGTCAACTTGGAAGCGGCTATCCTTATAGCTTGCATCATGAAAAGGGTCCCCATAAAATTTGGGGAGATTTTGACTCAGCAAATGAAGAGAAAAGCAAGACAGTCCAACACCTCCATGCCTTATTCCGTGCTCATTTCTCAACTGTGCTTGTTAGATGGAGTGCCATTGTTCCCAAATGAGACCCCTGTTCCTTCTTCAGGTGTAATCACATTAGATCAAAAAAGGGATTCTGAGGTACCCACAGTCAAGCAAAAGAGGATGCAAGATTTTGATTTTCCGGAGGGTTCTCATGGTTCTGAGCAGCCTCCACAAGCCCTGAATTTGAATATGCCTCACCCAGAAGCTTCAGACCGTACCTCTAGTGACATATCTATGCTGGGAGCATCACCCTTCCAACATATTCCCAATCAAGTAGTCTCCATAAGTTGGTGGAAATGGCCAACTCTCATGAGAGTTAGCTTTAAAAATTGGCTAGGAGCCTCCCTTTCCTTATCGCCTAAACGGTAAAAAGGGAGATAAAATCTATGTATGCGAGTCTTACCACACTGTGCAAAAGGGTAGATTCTGTGGAGGGGGCTGTCACCTCTCTCCAAACTGAAGTAAGAGAGTGGAAAAGTCGGACATCCATGGAGGTGCATGATTTGAGTGCTCTTGATGCTGCAATGGCTTCCCCTTCTACAGTCTAAGGCCCTCTGGATGATTTATTCAAGGGCTTGGGAGATGACGCTGAAGATCTAGGTGATGTAGGCTTTGATAGTGAGACAGGAGCAGGTGCAGATGATGTTGTGGATGATGAGGAGTGACCCACCCAGGGTGTCTCTCTCCCCCATTATTTTGCATGCCTATATTGGGGATAATGTAGCCTTTAAGTTGGGGGTGGGATNGGATGAGTGTTTTATCTGGGGGGAGGGGGTCATTTGTGTCTAAGTTTATTGATTTTTTGATGTAGCCCTTGTCGTCCTTTTGTTCTTGTTATCTAATGAAGAGTCGTGAGTCTTTGTTGGGCTTAAATTTTTTTAGTACTGTTGATGATTGCCCTTGCTGGGCTGGTTGTGTTGATGAAATTTTGAATGAATGAAATGAATGATGTTAGTGTGTTAGTGCTGAAAAGTGTGTCCTTACTTTGAATTGTCAAATGTTGTTTCGTGACCCAAACTTTTTTGTTAGCCTATGTAAATAGTAGAATAGAAATCAAACTCCAAGGGTTTTCTTCATACCACAGTTCTTTTCCAAGGAGCATTTTTCTTTTTCTTTTTCTTTGTTGTTGAACCGGGTTGACATTTCTCAATGATAGATTGTGAGGCGATTCTCTTAAGGGAAAATGCCATATCTTTCTTGAGTCTTCTGTGGAGCTATTTTGAGAGGTATCACTAAATTTTTTGAAATGTGGCATGAAAATGAGAAGTGAAAAAAGGGCATTTGAAATGAGAAATGTAGCACTCTTTGGTCATACATTGTAGATTCCTTGTTTGGCTTATGAATTCGCATTCTCTAGTGTGTTGAATCAATATCTTGTGATGATAATGGCTTTTGTGGAATCCTTAGGTGTAATGCCTTGTGTGGTAATGTCCTTTGTGAATCTCATGCATAGCTTCTTGTCTAGAACTTTCCCTAAGTGTGACTCAAGGCGAAATCCTAGATGTAACTGCACTTAGAACATGATTTTAGGCTTTCATTTGACCAGTGAATCTACCCAAAATGGCCTCCGAAAATGTCTTCTGTTGCTATCCAATGTTGGGCCTTTTGAACTATTTATTTTTTGAAACCACATTACAAGTCGATGTCCCTTCTTGATTCCCTCTTCTTAGCATCCATCCTCCCTAATTGCTAGTAGTGAGTGAATGAAATGTTTGGGGCTTAAAGTCCTAGGGAGAGATAAGGAAATTTGTGAGTAAGAGGCAAAAAGCCTTAGTTTGGGGGTTTTCAAGAAAGGGGGATAAATAAGAAACATAAATCTAAGGTACCACTAAATTGTGAGAAAAAGAATGAAATGATGAGCTAAGAAACCTTAAGGTACTAAAAGAGAAAAGAGAAGTGGAATGGGGCGGTTGATTTTTTTCTATTTCATTTTTTTGTTTCAAATTCTCAATTCTCTACGACGTCCAGACTAGAAAATATTTTCAGGAACAAGCAAATAAAAATGATTTTTGTCTGTATTTATTCTTTGAGTTTGCGTGTTACCTCTTGATTAGACAAGGCTTAATGTGATAGACAAAGGAGCTACAAGGAAGATCTTTGAACTATAAAAGAAAAAAATGGGTGCAAATAGAGGAATAATGTGAAACGATATAAAAAAGTTAGACGGGAAGGGTTGAAGCGTTCACATAAAGACATTAGGGAGGATCTAATCACTAGAGCCAAATAATTGTCTTACCATCACTCATAGCCTTCATCATGACCCGCAAGTCCTAATTGATTTTGAGTGTAGCTGCTCTACATTAGTGGCGAATTACACGAAGGGCAAGCCTATGGGTCGAGTTGTGTGTATGAAGATTTCTTTTGGGAGAGTGAGTGTGACTACCTTTTTCTAAAATCCCTTGTGTATGCACTAATTAATGATAGAAAAAGGGATTCTCTCCTTGGTGAGTGGCATCATTCCTTTTGAGGACACATTTGCATTAAGTTAAAGTTGTGATTGAGGTATTAGTAGTGCCAGCTCTAAGGCAAGCTTTGAATGTTCAGTGATTATGAATTGAGATGATTTGTGTATTTCTTTGGATAAACCATGCCCTTGTTTTACAAAATGAAAGCATTTGTGGATCATGACCTTGAATTATGGTGGCCTCTTGAAATATTTCCATATATTTTTCTCTAATTTCTTTGGGGAATTTGCTTCTCTTTTTCGGTGAGTTAGTGAGCATTTTTTTGGTTTGTCATGGACTAAGTGGTCATTAGTGTCTAAACTCTTGTGGAGTGGCATATTTCTTAACTGATGAGAATTGCATTACTTGAGGACAAGAAATGGTTCCAGTTTGGGGGTACGATGAGTTGGTAATTTACCAACTCATTAGGCTCTTGAGCTTGAGCTTTAGATTAGTTATCAAATCATTTAGATAAATTTTATGCCATTTTTTCCTTATTATGTGCAGGTATTTGAGTTTAAGAGAATGTGCAAGAAGTGGAGTAAGAAAGATGAAATCAGGTGAAAAATGGTGCTACACCGGTGAAACGTCGGTTAAATGCAGATGATCACTGACTTGGGATAATGTGTTACACTCGTTAAATGTTGACATTTAGTAGGAATACGTATGTGTTGTGGTGAGTAAGAAGAGCTTGTTGTGTGAGGGAAAAGCCTCGTGAGTGGGGTCGTATAGGACCAACGCGCACAGGGACAGCACGACGCGTCAGCCAGCAGCGCACTGGCCAGTGCGGCGCGCCAGGCTTGCTGCCTCAATGGGAGGCGTGGCGTGAGGGCCTTGGGGCGCATTGGGAAGAACGAGGCACACCCCTACCACCACCCTAATATCTATATAAGGTCCCTCCTTTCAATTTTAATTCATTTCCAATAGTTCCCTCGGCTAGAGAAAGTAGTAAACGAAGGTTCCAATTAATTTTCATCCAATTACTCTACAAAACTCCATCCAAACTCAAATTAACTTTACGTATCGAATTCTCGGCCTTCAAGGAGCATTACTATGGAGTTAGTTTCTCGAAATATGCCCAGCGAATCAAAACTATGCCGAGTAGGAGTTATCAAACTTGCTCCAAATTGATTCCTATGCAGTCACAGACATTAAGAAAGTATTTCTCCCTTAAGTGTGTCACATGCTAGAAGCGTCATAGAAATTCCTTTGTTCTCCAGTTCAGTGTATTAGTAGAATTAGATCTTACATTGTCAGGCCTAGACCTTAGAAGTTCGTAGATAGTTATTATGCCTGAATTATTAAGTTGAACAGCACAAGCGCTGCTCGGCAATATAGCCATTAGTTTGGCGCCTGTACGGTTAGTGAGGCACGCCCAGAGGCCATTGGCATATCCTTACGCCCTAGGGCCAGAAATTTAGATAGGGAAGCCATAATTTAGAGTCAGCAGCCTAGGGTTGCCTAGTGATCTTAGTGACAGCCTGCCATCCAGTTAGCGACGACCAATGATTGTCAGTCCCAGTTGATTTAGCGTTCTTCATACAGGTCGCCCAGGAAGCTAGCCCAGTCGTCCAGATCAAATAGACCCGTGGGTACCCTAAGGAAGGGGAATTTATTAGCAGTTAGAGGCAGGGCCAGTGCCCTAGCATGTTCCTAAAAGATACCCAGGTACATATTGCTGTGAGTTGCTAAGTCTACACGAACTTGTCTATAAGGTTAGGGAGCATCTAGAAAAGCCATATAAGATTTGAGCAAACCAAGATTAGGTCTAAAAGACTAGCACCATGTTAGTATAGTACTACCCTCAGGCTAAGAATGTCAGTAAGCTGCCTGTGGAGGATTAGGGGCTGACCGCTCAAAAGCATGTTTAGTCAGTAACAACCCTACAATCGTTCTAAGTAGATAGACTAAGAAATAGGTCACCCGCGACCCTACAGTTGTTGATGAGTTATAGTTATCCGAGCAAGACATTTAGAGTACCATTAGACCACTCCAGATCTCACCCTACCTGGTCTAGACTATTAGAGATCATGATCGATACCAGGATCCTCTGATCAGATACAGGTGCACGGGGTGTGCCTGTTAGCAGCCTTACAGACTATTTTAGGGGCGAGCAGCGGTAACGTTAGGCCTATAAGGCCAGATACGCCTTTGAGTGGATAGATTGAGATTTTAATATATCATCTCAGTTGGGGTTGCCTTCAATTAGGAGCTTTTCGTGACCTCCCCAGGGTTACTAGCTGTGTCAATGCCTGTCAGGGGCTAGATGACGTCACTCCAAGGAGCGGTATGCCGTCTGCGAGGGATGAAGATGGGGTCCCAGGACCTCATACTGTCCATTTCATGGATGGACTACTTTATGCCGTATCGGCACCACACCCCCATTGAGCCTGGTGCCCGGGGTGCAAATCTCAAGAGTCCACTAGACTCAGACACAACTACAGATCAAGAGCTAAGTGGGTTCAGTTGCAGACCCAGGGGGACAGGTAGGTTGGCTATAAAACCAGTAGAGTTGTAGAAACCTGAATAGGTGTATATATATTGAGGTGTACTTGCCAGGGCTTATGGGGCCCAGGTAAGTTATTTCTGTGCTGTTAGTACCTTCCGGCTTATGGGGGCCAGGTGAGGTTCTTGTTTGTATTCTTTCCTGCTATTTATAGTTTATGAATGTGTAATTATACAGTCTTAGCTCACGTACATGTAGTATTGGTTAGATGCAGATTATAAATAAGCAGGCGTACATGTTAATCTTTTTGCCTTCTTTATATTTACTTCCAGTCTTTATCAGCTTATTTACTGCCTTACATATTTGGTACATATTGTACTGACGCCCTCCCCTGCTGCATTTCTTGCCTGCAGGTTTAGACAGATAGAATTCAGGATCCTCAGTAACAACTGTCAGAGTCAGTAGTTTGGTCAGCTCCTTTCATTCGGAGTTTCCAAGTTGCAGAAAGTGTAGTCTTCTAGTGGTATAGCATTTGGGTAGGCCAGGGGCCCTGTCCCAACCACTATTTGCATTCTTAGAGGCTTCCAGACTACAGTTGTTAGTTAGTTGGATATCGTTGGCTGTGTAAGGTCCATATATGTCTCTTTTTACGTGTTGGCTGTGTGGGGCCTAGTATAGCGCATGATTTTTCATTTCAATTATAACTAGATATCATGGAGGCCTTATCGGCCCGCATAGTATTCCCTGTTATGGTCTGTTGCTGGTTAGCTATTTTCTTTTACAGGTGGCTATAAGGCCTTGTCGGCCGGAGGCTGTGTTTACAACCGAGTATAACCCGTTGTTTTCTTGAGTCAAGTTGTAGGCTTGCACCAGATGTGCATAAGCCTAGTTAGGTCAGTCAGATTCCAGTGTGGCACTAGCTGCCAGTCATGCCTCCCAAGGTGGGGCGTGACAAACTTGGTATCAAAGTAGTTTGTATCCTAGGGAGTCTGCAAGCCGTGTCTAGTAGAGTCTTACTTATAAATGTGTTGTGCACCGCATTCTATAAGCAGGAGGCTAAGAAGCATAATAGTCTGGTTACCCTTTCTTCTTCTCAAATCATGTCATAGAGCCGAGTTGTACAAGGTTGAGTCCCTAAACTTTCATTGCAATGTCTGTCTAGGATAAGGTTCGATATAAGAAAGACTCCAGCTAGCCGCCAGTTAGCCACATCAATAGGAAAGGGTACTAGTGCGATGCCATAGTTGGGGGACAATCAGTTTGAGGACGAAGGAAAATGTCTTTTAATTTTCTCAGTATCTTCCTTTGGAACCAGGAATCTCATAAAGTAGTAGATATGCCAGCACCATCCCCAGTTCTTTTTACAACCTCAGAGTAGGAGGTTAGGAGTATAGTGTATATACGAGTCGACTTATCTATTAGATATATAGGATCTGGCAAGGGCGACGGTTAATGTTAGATAACCTGAAGGGTATGAAAAATGAGAGGGAATTACGGTATTCTTACCTTCAACCCTTCGAATGTTGTACAGTTCCATACCTCCGTCCCATTGTAGTAAGAAACAACTATTCCCGCCTCCCAGTTTTGTTTTCAGGAAAGCAAAGAGCGTAAGAATTGAGGCAATGTTTCCTAGAGTAAATGGAAAAGGAGGGTTGGATTTGTTAACTCCTGGAAAGTGTTAGGAAGTGGTGGAGACCCCTAGTGTTTAAATAAATTGTCTAGATCTTTACGGTAGTAAATCAGGAGAGCAGATAAAACTACCAGTAGCACTCAAATTATGTGTGTGAGTCTACAAGTAATAAACCCCTAGCAACAGTAAACCTCAGGTCAAAATTAGGCCGATTCTATTGTAGTGTGTAGATGACAGTAGGATGTACCTACAGAATAATGGCTATGGCCCTAGTTGGTTATGTCGGAGGACAAAAAGATTATATGAACAAATTTGGCCCAAGTATGGGTAAGAACGATACAGGTCGGTAGACTTGGTCAGTAATATCTCTGATAGTATGAGGCAGAAGGCATGAACCCCAGATCTCAGCTTATAGGAGTAAGGGGGAAGGCACGAGTATCTAACTCTATAAGGAAACAGAACCACCTCCAGGTTGAAGCAGATTGACAAAGCATGGGATCATCGCTTAATGTCAAGAAATAAGCATCAAGCTAACAGTTAAGAGATAATAAGGTTGTAACCCAGAATACTGTAATATCACCACCAGTTGTGGTGGTAAAGGAGAGACAACACAGAGACTTTGACTTAGTACAATCCAGAGACAAAGCCCAGTAGGAATTTATATTCTTTTAACATAATAAGGGGCTAATTCATGAGACCCAGAGGTTGCCTCTATGTCCCAAAGGTGGTCGAACTTCGTCAGCAGATTCTAGCTAAGATATATCATGTCTGTTACTCCCTTCACCCAAAATTTAACAAAAACGCATTCGGCTATAAGAAATACCTACTGATGGCATGGGAGAAGGAAGACATTATTGATTCATAACATAGAGCTTTAATGACCATCCTGGGAAGGCTGGATAATAGAAATTGAGTAGGCCAATTCAGGAAATGGTCGGGCCTGCAAAAGGAATGGAGAATAGTCAATATAATCATAGTTAGAAGGTTACCTCGTACCAAGTGTAAATTGACCTCACTTGAGTTAGTGTTGAAAGACTTACAAGGTCAATTCATTTGCTAGGTGAGTTATATTTTAACTAAATGTTATGCTGACTTAAATGCTTAAAGAGTAGTTCGGTTACGTCAAGCCCAAGTATTTAGTAAATTTCGACAGGAAGGCACAACAACATCTAAGTATTAGAAAGGCTTTCAAAAAAAGTTGGGATGCATGTTAAGTTAAGTACGACTCCTCGTCTGTAAACAAATAGCTAAGCAGAGCACTCGGTTCAAATGCCGGAGACCTATTGCGGGTGGAGATATAGGCCCTCTATATGATGACCTGAAGCAGATAAATCAAAGGTAGTGAACTAGGCACACTATAAGAGGAAGACGAAAAAAGTTAAACTTATCAGGAAATGGGTACTGATAGCCCAAGATCATCGGAAGTCTTACCCTAATGTACAACGTAGACAGTTAAGGATTAAAGACGCGACTGAGTATTCCTAAAAGCTTCACCGATGAAGAAGACTACGAGAATTAGAGAAAAGGAAAGTTTCGCCTTAGGTTCATTGGCCGTATTGTATCTTTCTGAGAGCAGGCAAAGTGGCATAGGGGATAGAATTGCCTTCAGAACTGAAATTTCTCCATTCAGTCTTTTGCATGTCAAGGTTGTGGAACACATATAAGAGACCCATCCCAAGTTGTGTCCCATTGGGGATGTTCAAGTTATTAAGGAACTAACGTATAAACAGATTCTAGTTGTCATACTAGATAAGCAAGTTCGAAGATTGAGAACTTAAAGATGTAGACTCAATTAAAGTACTATGGAAGAATAAGAATAAAGAAGAGATGACCTGGGAAGCTGAGGACGACATGAGATGCAAAAATCCTTATCTGTTCCAGGATTGATCCAGATTATGCAATTAAAGTAAAGTTGTTGTTCAATTATTATTTTACTATTTATGCTATATATACAGTTCAGTTGACTACCATTTTGTTGTGGAATAGTTGTTATAGTGCCATGTGAGATAATTGTATTGGACTTTTATGCGTTTTAGGTTCTTTAGATAGTCCATATTACAGGGGAGACTTTGTCAAAATTTCTCTAGCAATAGATAAAAAGACTTGAGCCTTTTAAGCCTAATGATTACATTCGAGGACGAATGTTCCTAGGGGGGGGGGAGGATATTACACCCCGTAAAATTTTGACATTTAGTAGGCGTACATATGGGTTGTGGTGAGTAAGAAGAGCTTATTGTGTGAGGGAAAATCCTCGAAAGTGGTGTCGAACAGGAACAGCGTGCCAAGGTCAGCACGAGGCACCAGCCAGCAGTGCACTGGCCAGCGCAGCGTGCCAGGCTTGCTTCCTCAATGGGAGGCGCGATGCGGGGGCCTTGTGGTGCATTAGGCAGCGCGAGGCACACCCCTACCATCACCCTATTATCTATATAAGGTCCCTCATTTCAATTTTAATTCATTTCCAGTAGTTCCCTCGGCTAGAGAAAGTAGTAAACGAAGGTTTTAATTAATTTTCATCCAATTACACTATCAAACTCCGTCCAAGCTCAAATTAACTTTAGTTATAGAATTCTAAGCTAGAAAGGAGCATTACTACAGAGTTTGTTTCTCGAAATATGCCCGGAGAATCGAAACTCTACCGAGTAGGAGTTATCAGAATTGCTCCAAATTGATTCCTATGCAGTCACAAGCATTAAGTAAGTATTTCTCCCTTTTGAACTCTCGAGAAATGATAGGTTTTCGGCCAAGTATTTTGAAGTTGAACTATAGTTGATTCTATGATCAAAAGTTATTATTTTGGCCGAATTTGATATTCAAATTAGTCCCTTTCTCCACTATTACAACTATAGTTGGAAAGAGCCATGGAATTCAAATTGGAACTCGTTAGATAATCGGGAGTAGGCATTCGAGGTATGTAAGGCTTATTCCTTCAGAAAGTTATTCTTGTCGTATAGCGATACGATCAATGTATTAAATGTAGATAACGATCCTATATGTTGCAATTAGCTGTTGCCAGTATAGAAGGACCATATATGCTGTGATTAGCCGCTATTAGTAGATTACAGTTACATATGTTGTGGTTAGCTTGTAGAAAGCGTATAAAAATTATGTTGCAGTACTCCTTGTCAAGAAAGAGCATGTTAAGTGTTATTTATTTCAGTTTCAGCTTGTTGAGTTAGTTGAGGTCTTTTCCCATCAAATCGGCAAGATTAGAGGCTATTCAGACATATGTATGTATTCAACTTCGGATTTTACTTTCTGATGTTATATTCAAGTTATAATTCCACTGTGCTTGTATTGATGGGTATTCAGTTCTTGATTAAGTTAGATGTATGCTTATGCCATGGGTCGACATGGGGTCTCTCAGGGCTCCTTGTCCCGTGTTATGATTCGGGCCTTCGTTCGGGTCGTGACAAACTTAGTATTAGAGAAATACGTTTGAAGTGTCCTAGGGTGTCTGAAAGCCGTGTTAAGTAGAGTCTTTTTCATGAGTGTGAAGCGCACCACACCTATGAAGAAGATGCTATGAGACGTTTAGGAAATATTCCCTTCTTTCATGATATATGTCGTGCGATGAAAAGTCTTTCTATCCTTCTAATTCGTGCTATTTTCGATTGAAGATGGTGAAGACCACAAGGACGACAATGGTCATGGGCTTCAGCAAGTCCCACCAGTTTAGGAGCCCCAGGCATTGGAGCCAACAACCCATGCTGAGTTTCGGGCTGCTATTCAGATGCTTGCGCAGGCCTTGACCACTCAGGTGAATCAGCTGGCTGTTGTGCATGTTCCGCAAAATGGCAACGCAACGGCTGCTCGAGTCAGAAACTTCTTGCAGATGAACCCGCCAGAGTTCCTTGGGTCCAAGGTAGATGAGGACCTACTTGAGTTCGTAGATAAGATTGTCAAGATCACCCAAGTCATGGGGGTGAATGGGGTTGAGTACGCTGAGTTAGCCTCTTATTAGTTAAAAGGGGTCGTGTATATCTGGTTTCTCCAATGGAAGGGTAGCAGGGTTGCAGGAGCAGGTCCGGTCACTTGGGAAGAGTTCCATGTTGCATTTCTAGATGGGTTCTTCCCTCGGGATATGAAGGAGCTGAAGACAGTTGAGTTCGTGAATTTTAAGCAAGGGAGAATAATTGTACAAGAGTATGCTCTTGAGTTCACTTGCCTATCGAAATATGCCCCAGAGTTGGTAGTCGATCAGAGGATGCGAGTGAGTAGATTCGTCCATGGAGTAGTGGGATACTTGGAAAATGATTGTAGGACCGCTATGCTCCATCAGGACATGGATTTCCTATGGATAGTGTTGTATGCCCAGTAGATGGAGGCGGTGCATTCAAGGGAGAGGGAGGCCAAAAGGGCCAGGACCGAGGCCCACAGATTCTCTCAATAAAGGTTCAGTGGTCGGCACCGATAGCAGACCCACCAGGGATCATCAGCCCCATCATCTTCGGCATTGAGTGTGCCATCCAGGCCCATTCATGATCATAGAGGACGGGCATCAGGCTCGAGGGGTCATAGCTGTAGACCCGTAGATTCTAGCATCCCACCTTGTCGCAGATGTGGTCGAGGACACACATGCCAGTGTTTGGCAGGTTGAGGTGCTTGTTTCAGGTGTGGGAATCCTGGAAACATGCTTAGAGATTATCTAGCTTCGAGACAGGATCATGTTGGGGGCCGAGGCCTAGCTTCTAGCTCAGAAGCCTCTCCCATACGCTCGGCACATCAGGGGGCATCTACTAGCACAGCTGGCGGTCAGTGCTAGAAAAAATTCTATGCTTTAGCATCCCGTCAGGAGCAGGAAGTATCCCCGGATGTGGTCTCTAGTATGTTGTGAGTTTTTTATATTGATGTTTATGCTTTGCTAGATGCAGGGGCTACATTGTCTTTTGTGACACATGATGTGGCTAGTAGCTTCTTAGTCAGTCCCGAAGTCTTGTCAGAACCCTTCTCAATTTCCACTCGAGTAGGTGACTCGGTTATAGCTAGAGGGGTGTATAGAGGTTGCCCAGTCTCAGTTCTTGATAAGATCACCTCAACAGATTTGATAGAGTTAGCCATGACCGATTTTGATGTTATTCTCAACATGGATTGGGTATTTAAATGTTATGCTTCAGTTAATTGTAGAACCCAAGCAGTAGAGTTCAGATTTCCAGGTGAGCTAACTTAGATAGAAGGGTAGATTAGTTGTGCCTGTAGGTCGTTTCATTTCCTACCTTAAGTCCAGGAAGATGATTTCTAAGGGTTGTATGTACCATCTAGTTAGGGTTAAGGATGTCGAGTCCGAGACCCCGACTATCCAGTAAGTTCCAGTAGTACGTGAGTCTCAAGAGGTCTTTCCTGATGATTTTCCAGGTGTTCCTCCTGTGCGGGAGATTGATTTCGGTATTGACCTTCTTTCCGACATGCATCCTATGTCTATTTCTCCCTACAGGATGGCTCCAGCCAAGCTAAAAGAGTTAAAAGAGTAGTTGAAGGACTTATTAGATATGGTTTTCATTAGACCGAGCAAGTCCCCATGGGGTGCACTAGTTCTCTTTGTTCGAAAGAAGGATGGTTCTCTTCGCATGTGTATTGACTATCGGCAATTGAAAAAAGTCACCATCAAGAACAGGTATCCTTTACCCAGGATCAATGGTTTGTTTGACCAGCTTTAGGGTGCCAAGTGTTTCTCAAAGATAGATCTCTGGTCCGGGTATCATCAACTCAAAGTTCAGGAGAGTGATATCCCGAAGACAACCTTCAAGATGCTGTATAGACATTATGAGTTTGTGATTATGTCTTTTGGACTAACAAATGCTCCTGAAGCTCTCGGAGCGAGGAGGAGCATGATGAGCCCGCAAGTGTACGGGTCGTACAAGTAATATAGTGGCTCTTTTTAAGAACCGGAATGTCAAACCCAAAAGGACTGGACTACGGGGTAAAAC
>JACEIK010003970.1:103476-147128 GCA_018107945.1 Datura stramonium
CTGTAGCCTCAGGCTGGTTACCTGTCTCTCTTCCCTCCATAAGTTCAGCTGCCAACTCAGCGAACTGTGCTGCATTAGTCTGCATCCCACTGCCAATTGCCTCTGCTAATATGGTTGCTCCAGCGGATGCTGCTGCTCGAGTCCTTGCCCTTGATACCGGGTTTGTGTCATATCGAATCAACCAGATATTAGTTATCTTCTGGACCACTACTCTCTGTTCAACTGATGAAAACTCTGAAACCTTTAACTCCCGACAGAGTCTATCAATCAGGCAGGGAAAGGGGATTGTAGTACCGTCATTGATTGCCCGCTCTCTAATCTCCTACAGCAATGTACCTCGGGAAATTAATGGCATATCCCTCCATTATACTTTCTACCAAAGCTACCCAATCAGGTGAGAGGATATTATAATTGCTGGTTGGTACCATCCTGTTCCGCACTAGTGACCACGAAAATTTTGCCTAAAAGTTCAGTGTAGCCTTCATTATCTATGACTCTGTGCCATGCAACAATTCAACTAGAGGACCTCTTGTAGAAATGATCCAAGACAGCCAAGTATACTGTTGGATGCGCTCCTGTCTATTCAACTTTTTAGTTCTGACTTTCTTCAACTCGTATAGCCTGTGGTCGAACTCGGCTGTGTTCATTGGAGCATGATAATCTGGTCCATACAACATCCTGGAGATTGTTCGCTCAGATATATCTACCGGAGTCTCTCGCACCAGCACCTGATTTAAGGCGGGCCTCCTTTTCCAGTCCTGACCCCCTAATGCCAATTGCTACAATGTGGTCGCATAGGCTGCATAGAACTCTCAGAGTAAGCACGGGCTATAGCTACCTGATGGCTTGGTCAACCAACCAAACCTGTATTTATCGAACACCGCTTGTAGCTCTGGAAGGTATCCCTGTAGTGACCAGCCTTGGCTCCTCATATATGCTCCTCTTCGGATTGCCTTTCTCATCAGGAGCAATATCTCTGTTATATATGGCCTGCTTGCCATGAACACACCATCTCCGCACATATTCCTTAGTTGCTCGTTCGATTTGTCCGAGGTCTCAGTCAGTTCATTATCAGACTCCCCTACTGAGCATTTGATTCATCAACTCTCTCTGTGTTTTTTCCATCTGTGGGAGCCTCGGGAACAAGTGCAGCTGCAGCCCTAGCATTATCATCAGTGCGGCTAGGCGGATCCCTTGCTAGTGGAGTGGGATCATTGACCAGGGCTGTCGGATTTGAAGTTTGTTGAGCCCTAGTCCTGGTTGACCTCCTCATTAACTGCTCTTCTGATATGTCGTAATCTTCCTCAGAGCCACTTGACTCTTCAGAGGAGGAAGGATCATCACGCAGTCTATAGTATGAAGGTTGACTGCGCTCAGGTGCTTGTTTCTTTGTTGTGCCCAATGACTCGTGAGGTTGCTCGTTATCATAAATTAGACTTCCTTAATGTTGTGCCAGTGTACTTGATGACTGGTCCAAATGAGTCATTACCAAAGGCAACGAGTCCTTAGGTACACTTCCATAGTGGTTTAATTTTCCCCCTCAGGACGAGCTACACAATGAGGCATTTGGTGATCCAACGACTTATGATGTAGATTGTGCTCAAGTGTTTCAGTTCACCCATACATTCATCTTCATATTCTTCCTATTATTAAATCCACAGACAAAAAATCATCACATTCTTAAACCAACCCATGTGTATATACAATTGAAATTTATTTGTTTATATCTTCCTAGGGTTCATTATCATCAAGAGGCATAGATTGACACAAGTACAACATTAGTCGAACTAAATTCAATTTCATTCAAAACATGGGTCCTCAAATTTCTTGTTTAAATGAAAAGATATTCAAATGTAATGGGAAATATTACTCACAATATGCTTGATCAAAGATAGAGTGCAATCATGTGTGTGTTTGAGTTATTGGAAGTGAAAGGTGGAAGATTTTTTTTGGATGGGTTTTTTTTAGAAAAAGAGGATGAGGGAAATTTGAAGTTGGTTGGGTATTGGGTTTAATGGTGAGAATATGGAAAAGGAAAAGAATCGGGTTTTAGGTGTTTTAAATTAAAAATTACCCTAATCCAATCCTGGGTCGGGTCAGATGTCAATTAACTGAAATACCTGACGGCTGTCTACACGAGTCCTTAAGTGATGAGATGACTCATTTTGACCCTTCGTTCTTTTACCTGAGTTCAACAAACTTACCTGGGACCTAACGAGTCAAGCAATGACTTGTGGTGTCGCCCAACTAGTCGTGGCTTGAGTCGTGGTCCTTGGACTGGTGTAGCTTTAAGACAAGGCACTTAAACAATCGTTTGGTCTCCCAACGATTCATTGAGTGAGCCGTTCTCACCCTTTTTCTTTTGATTTTGAATTTTATCCAGTGTACATGACAGGGGACCTGACAATTCGTTTCTTAGAGAAATGAATCGTTAAGTTGCCTGTTGCTCCCCTGTTTTCTGCAGTTCTCTTCACGATTTGACTGAACGAGTCATCAGATCAGACAATGACTCATTCTGTGACTTTTTACACCAGAACTGAAGTTCCAGATTTTGGTTCAAACTTCATATTTTCAATCTTAATCACCTGCACCCATCAACAAATGTAAACACTACATATTTCTTACATTTACAACTTGGGTTGCCTCCCAAGAAGTGCTTGATTTAACGTCGTGGCGCGACGTGGGTGTTTTGGCTACTCAAACTTCACCAAATCACCTCCATGGGTTGCCTCCCATGCAGCGCCTATTTAACGTCGCGGCACGATGAAAGTCTCTCGACTACTCAGAAGGTGACCTCTTCTTTGTTCAACATGAATTTCAACTGGCCTGCCTCCACATCTACTAGGGCCTTACCTGTTGCAAGGAATGGTCTCCCCAAAATGATGGGGACCTCAAAATCAACTTCGCAGTGTAGAATCACGAAGTTTGTTGGGAATATAAATTTGTCCACCTTGACAAGCACATCAAATAAAATCCCCACCAGCTTTTTAACGGTTTTGTCGTCCATCAGTAGCCGCAAACTAGTTGGTGTGGGGGTTCCCAAGCCTACCATTTTGAACACTGCTAGCGGCATCAAATTTATGCTAGTTCCCAAGTCACAAAGCGCCCTTGCAAACCCAACCTCTCCAATGGTGCAAGGTATAGTAAACGCACCTGGGTCTTCCTTCTTCTGAGCTAGAACCCGTGTAGTTATGGCACCACAGTGGTGCAAATTATCGGCAGGTTTTAAACTTACAGTCCATTTTTCTGGTGATGAGGTCTTTCATGAATTTGGCATATCCGGGCACCTTCTCAAGTGACTCAACTAATGGGATGTTCACCAACAGCTACTTAAGCATAGAGATAAACTTTTGGTACTTCCCATCTTCAGCTTTCTTCTTCAACCGTTGTGGATAAGGAGGAGGAGGTCTAGGGATTTATGTAAGTTTTTATTGTGCCTCCTTCTCCTTCCCATGAGGAGCTTCGTGGTCCTTTGCATTACTTGGAGCAATTTGCACATCTGAGTCCCCAACCAAAGTTGGGTTTTCCAAATCCTCTACACTGTCATCATTCATCAAGATGGTCTTTTCTGACTCCTTAATTTCTCAGAGGATCAACTGTGGCCTTCCCGCTCCTAGTAGTGACCGCCATGTCACTTTTTTGGATTTTGCACTGTGTTGCTGAGATGTGTACCTTTCTGCCTCCGATTCGTTGCAACAGACATCTGACTCATCTGCTGCTCAATCTACCTGATCTCTATGGCATGTGACTCCATCTTTTGATTTAAACTGAAAATATCTGTGCGAAGCTCCTTGAAGTGGCCATCTGTTGTCTCCATATTCTTAAGGACTTTGGATAGCATGTCCTAAACGATTGAACCAATGGACTCTAGCTCACGGTTGCTTGGGGGAACATACAGACCGCCTCTATCATTTTTTAACTCCTCGCGTTTCTTCCAGTTTCCGTTATCTTGGTATTATCTCTGGTTGTAATTATTATCCTTGTAAAAGTTCTGAACTTGGTTCGCTTGACCTTGACGCCAAAAGTGTTGGTTAGACCCTTGGGTGTTGGAACCCACCCTCTGATCATTCAAATAATTAGCTTCCTCTTCAGACTCAGATTCACATCCATCATTTCTCGGGGCCTTGCCCTAAGAACCCACAACATTTACCTTTTCTGCTCCGACTCCCATCAAGTTCTTGGAAAGCAACCACATGGTGGTCTTTATCTCTGCAGTATCTTGATCACGCTCCTTATCTTTTCTCCTCTATTCTACAGAAATCCCAACCACATAAGAACCAGCCGGAATCTCTGACTCTCTAGTGTGCCAATCTCGGTTGGTTTTGGTGATCTTGTCCAGCAGCTCCGCAGCCTTTGCATAAGTGTGGCTCATAAAGGTTCCTCCAGAGATGGTATTAGCCACCGCCTTGGTGTTGGAATTCAGTGACCTATAAAATATCTCCAATAATGTATCATCCGGAATCTTGTGATTTTGTTAAAACGCAGCCAGGTCTCGTGGAGTGCCTCAAAATTTAGTTGTATGAAGTTATATATTTCATCTTTCAACTTCAATGCTTTGGATGGTAGGATGAACCTTTCAAAAAAAGATCTCTTAAGCTCTCCTCAAGTAGTGATGGAATCATTCGGCAGCTCATGCAACCACATCGTTTCCTCACTCCCTAGTGAGAATGGAAATAACCTCAGTCTGATTGCATCCTAGCTCACCCCCAGTTGTTTGTATGCCTTACATATACCCACGAAATTTGTAAAATGAGCATGGGCATCATCAGCTACAGGACCCGCGAATATTCCCTTCTTATTGAGTAGTTGGATCATTGCACTGGTAATGTCAAAATTTTCCCCAACAGGCAAAGGAGGAGGGAATATAGCTCCAGTGGCATCGGTTTCATCGATATCGGCATCATCTTCCTCATTGAAGTACTGATGTCTCTAGTGTTCTGGACCTCTGTGTTGTTTAGCTCGCACTACTTCTGTAGCTAGATGTTTCTCTTCAGCAACTCTGGCTAACTCAAGATCTCTAGCCTGAGATTGCTCTTTAGCCAACATTCTTGATGTGGCTTGGTCCACGGTTTCCTACTCTTGGATGTTGGTGATTCTTCTCAGGTTTCTTAACCTCTGCTCAAGTTCGTGATCAATTGGAACCAGGGGACTTCCTTGGCTCATAGTATGGGGCATGCACAAACCTAAGACCTGTTAAGCAACCAAAAAAACAACAAAAGAAAAATAAAAAAAGAAATAAGAACCAATAGTAAAGCAAATACAATTAACAAAAGCCTTAGCCGTATTCCCTGGTAATGGCGCCAAAATTTGATGTCGCTCAAATTACACCTCGCAATTGAGATATAAGCGGTCGATTGTCAAATATAGAACCCAACAAAGGTTGAGGTCGATCCCATAAGGAATATGGTAAGAACTTAAGTTAATGTGAATTGTTGTTACTATTGAGTTACTTATTTCCAAAGGGGGAAAGAAATAGAATAATAAACAAAAGTAAAACTACGGAATGCTTAGATCAAATTCAGTTTATATTCAATTAATGACTTGACTAGGATTGTGTTCCCCAAGACTTCATAACCACAAGGCTTATACACTAGTGATCTATTCTGGTGTTTAACATCCCATATCGGTAAGTTAGGTTCACCTAAATGGTTTGTCCCCTATTTAGATGATTATCACCACGAAACTTGGTCCGTATACAGGTGTACTTTAATTGACCCTTACCCTTAATATCGGATTAGCTATCCCCGGACAAGTTCAAGCTATTAGATGAGGGTTGATAGCTTCAAATCTCCGTTGTTAATCCCTTTTACCATTCATTACCTCCTTGGTACAGTAAGTAAGAATAAGGCAAGTCCTAACATTTGCAACTGTCAAGAATCAATCAAAACAAAGGGAAAAATAATGCATGCATTAAACTCCGTTCAAGAATCACTACGTATTTATCTATGTGTGTTAATTCATCTTGGTTTCCACAACCCTAGTTACGGGTTTAGCTACTCATGTTTGTAGGATCACAATCACAAAATATTGAATAAATCATAATTGCAACTTACAAATTATCATAGAAGAAAAGCCAAGTAGATTGAATAAGAACTCCAAAATTGATGAATAAATTCCAATGTTGCTTTTGATCCTCAAATTCTAGAACAAAATTGTAAACCTTGTTTCTTGACTCAAGAATAATCGTAAAACACCAAAATCCTACTTGAAAACAAATAATAATCGGCTTCCTCTAAATCATAATCCAAATATAAGCCTAAACTGTGTATTTATAGTTCCAAGAAAACCTTTTCCTAACTAAAACTGGAAACCTGGAAGGTAGTGGCAACAAGCTTGGTGAAGAATAGTTGGGACCTCTGACGAGTCGTGACTTGCTTAAAATAGTCTTCCTTAGCATCATACTTAGTTGTGGAAACGGGTCACCTAATGTCTCGTCGTGCCTGAGCAAGAGTCATTAGGTCCCTCGTGGTCTAACTCTTTCAAAACTCTAATGCACCATATGGATGGTTCTAATGATCTGCCAATGAGTCGTTTAGTCAACTAACGACTCGTTAAGTCTGTAGTCAACTCCACTGGCTACTTTAGCAATATTTCTTCTTCTGTCCTCACGTATGACTTCATGACTCGTTACAAGATGTAACGAGTTATTCCCTCAACCCGTCAGGTACACTGTCTCAGCATCTTCAAACTTCATCTTTTGTCCACGCCTTCAGCAATGAGTCGTGCCTCCTGCCAATGACTCGTGAAGTGCCTAGAAGTCACTCTTTTAGTTATTTTCAAAATAAATTTGCCCAGTTCACTTCCGAACCTATTTTCCCGCAACATTAACCATAAAACACATCATACCTATATAAACATACCCAGAATGTGCATAGTTTCTTGGTTTTAAGCATTGAAAGTGCCATAAAATTATGGCACATCAGAGTCCCATTTGTTATTCCCTAGTTAATTATATTCTATATCTTTGAGTGGTGGGGACTTCTTTTGATGTGAGGGTACCTGGTTTGTGTTGTATTTTACCAATTTTCTGTGTATATAGCATTGGTGATAGCTCAATTCTCTGTTGATAGCTTGATGCCATATCTTGATCCCTGTCTGTCATATATTGTGGTTACATGTATGCATAGCTAATTTGGTTTGAACAGAACAAGGTTCAATAGTTGGTTATGGTTCATAGTGAAAATTTTGTTGTGTTGGCTATAGGTATTCTAGGTTTACTTTCTAGTTCAATGTTGTTTTTAATTATTGTTTTCTTTATCTGAGGACATGAAAAAGTATTAAGTTGATGGTGCTGATGTGCTATTAGATTACTATACTTTCGACGCTTAAAATTGGAAAAATTGCATGGACCGAGGTGTGTTTATATGGATATGATGTACATTTACTTTATTTTTTCAACGAAAATAGGTGTTGGAGTGAAAATGTGCAAAAGATTTATAAAAGTGCATATTTTGGGCCAAGTAAGATCTCAATACGTGTAGTACCAAGATTGAATGAGCTATACTGAGACTCGTGGAAAAGTTCAGAAGATTTTTATAAGGCAAAGGCAAAGTACAACTCCTAGTATGAGCCGTGCCATCCTGGTACAAGCTGTAACTTGAGTTGTAGAGAACATCATAGAAATTTTCACAGCTGAAGTCTCCTGGTACGGGTATCAATTATGGATTGTAACATCTAGCTACGACTCGTATCAGGAGCCTTGGAAAACTTTAGAGATTTTTGGGACATGGAAGATCTCATGTTAAGACAAGCTATTATGAATCGTAGGAGCAAGGTACGAGGCATACCAAGACATTCGTAGAAATCTTCAAAAGTTGCCAGAGTTCTCAGTATAAATCCCCGACTTGGTTGTAAGACTCGTGGGATCTTGTTATGAGTCGTACTAGAGGCCAACACTTAGCCAAATTCTCCAGAAGCCAGGGGATGAACAAGACAAGATACGACCTGTATAGTCTTGTTACGGGTCGTATAAGAAGTCGGCACCAGATTTGGATATTTCCCTATTAACTTTGGAAAAGGATTTTATTATTTTTATAAATTCTTTTTAGGTTTATTTTTGTTAAGAGAGAGTTATTTATCAGTTTGTAATCAGTTTTTGACAATATTGGAGAGAAATTCTTGATACCTTAGCTTTGATTTTATCAATTGTTTTTGAATTTGTTCATCATCTTTTCTTGCAATATTCAAAGGTTTACTTCCAATCATCATTTTAAGTATTAATTTATGTGTTTGTCTATGAATACTTTCAATTATCTTACAATCATGAGAGGCTAATACTTCCACAACTAGGGTTGTGGGAATCATGGTGGATTAGCAGACTAGGGTTACATAAAGTGATTCGAAACCAATGCTAAATGCTTGTATTGTATTGTCTTCATCTTTAATGTTTCTTAACGAATCAAAACATTAGGACCTGCCCAAATTCTTTACTTGCTTTAACCTAGAGAAGTAGAGATTAAGAAAAGAGAATTACAACAAGGCCTTGATTTTTATTATCATTGTATAACTTGAGTTGCAGTCATATGATAGTTAATTTGGAACAAATTGATAACGGTTAAATTGAAATCTCTCATGAGATCTAACTCAGTGATTGAGTATAGTCATCCAATAGGGACGAACTAGTTGCTTGGATGAACCCTAGATATCAGTCCTACAAGTAAGCATTGGGATAGATCATGAGTTTAAGCCCAAAATAGTTATGAACATATGGGGATCACTTAACCTAGTTAATTTCAAATCTGGATAAAAAACAACTGATTTTAAATCTTGTTTTACAATTGTTTTCTATAAACCACCCAATTTGGAGATAACCTACCTAAAAGCTTAAATACCTGCATTAGTCTAGTTCTTATCATATTCCCTGTGGGTTCGACCGCATCTTTTGTTGGCCTCTTTATTGATAACGTCCGCTTCATGCTTTATTAGGAGTGTGAGTTTGAGCGCTATCAAAAAGTGACGTTGTTATTGGGTAATACGGCTTAAGATTAGTTTAATTGTTTGTATTTAACTTTTAGTTGTTATCTCCTCATTTACATTTTTCTTTTTGTTTTTGACACCCACATGTTGTCTCTTGGTGAATGCCAAGTACTCGATGGAGAGGAAATTCCCTAATTCCTTTGGATCTTGAACTATAAAAAACACTGCGAAGAATGAAAAACCAGGAGAAAAGAAAGGCCTGTCTAGCTGAAGAAGCTAGGAAAGCCGAGCTAGCTCGACAAGCTGTACTTTAGGAAACCGAGGATGCTCGGGATGAGGTCATAAATGCTGGCCAGTGAAGGGGCAACAGAGGCCAAAGATAGGCCCCTCAGTTCTTTGATGAGGATGACCCCGAAATTGATGAAATCGGTTCCACCACCTTTACCAGTTGGGGCAAAGTTTGACATCACTAGCACCATGATACAGTTGCTGAATATGAAATGGGTGTTTAGTGCCCATGCAGCGGATGATGTCAACCTACACTTGATAAACTTCGTAGGTATATGCAACGCGTACAGGTTTCCTAGTGTAAGTCAGGATGCATTAGGGTTGAGATTCTTCCCTTCTCTCTTACGGGGGAGAGGATACTTTGCTGGTTATCGGAGTTTCCCAACGACTCCATTTCAAATTGGAGGGAGTTCAAATAGGCTCACAGAGAGATTCTTTCAACCCTCCAGGGATGCTCAACTTAAGGATGAGATCATAATTTCCAATAATTGAAAGCGGAGGCACTTCATGAAACCTAGTTGATATTTTAAAAGAAGTTTACAAAGTTCCCAAACCCTAAAATTCCTGATGACAGCTTGTTAGAGATTTTTTACGGGTCATTGAATAATAGTACTAAAGCTATAGCGGATATGGTGGAGGGAGGAGCACTGATGAGTCACACGTGGGAGCAAGCTGCCATTACTCTTGACAGAGTGACTAAGACAAATAAGGCCTGACACACCAGGGAAGCGGAAACATTGAAGGTTCATATGTTGTTGGTAGGATTGTAAACCAACGAAAGAAGGAGGAAGAGCATGATCAACAATTGACCCACATGCATACATCATTAGACCTGCTCAAAAAGCATAGCATGGGCACTAGGGCCAGAAAAGTAAATGTAGTTGGAGCTCGGGGACAGAGCCGTAGGAGCATTCAGATTTTTGAGGAGGAGGCAAACTTCTTGGAAAAATAGCTGGCGGGTTTTCGAGCCGACTCCCAAGTGCGGACCGGACACTTGGCACTAAGGTTTCAAAAAATCAAGGTCAGAACCAATACTAGGACAACTAAAAATTTTAATGGGTATAGAGATAGGAGCCGAGGTGGTGAGCGAGAGGATAATGGAGAAGGAACTATGGTTACCGCAACGACCGAGGACGAGTTGTGTGGCTGCTAATGCTCGTGAGGCTGAAGATGGACCGTTGAAATTAGAGGGCATGATGGCTAAGATGCTCCAGAAGGAGATCTACTAAGGAAGCCGAGTAGAAAGACATTCGAGGAGATATATCGGCATGGGTCAGAAAGTGGAGTCACATGCCATAACTATTAAGCAAATAGAAGCGGAGGGTCAACTATCGGCATCCCTAAACCCTAGGAAAAAGAGACACTACCTAGAAACAAGTGAAAAAACCAAAGAATGATAGTCACTGTATGGCTGTGATGAAATGCAAAGTTGATCCCCCTCTACCAGGTGTAGTTGAAATGCAAAGGAAGAAATGCAAAAACTACAATTGATCCCCCTCTACCAAGTGTAGTTGAAAAGCAAAGGAAGAAGAAAGATCGTGATTGATAATGAAGTGATGGAGTTGCTGAGCAAGATCTTAAGGAATAAGCTGAGTTGACTAAGGCTTCGATTGGTGAAAAGTCTGAAGCTAACAAGGGTATGAAACAAGGGGCCATGCAAATCTATAAGGCTATTCTATGACCACTGATATAGTTGCCTCATAGAAGGAAGAAAAAGGAGGAAGATGGCAAGTTTCAAAAATTTCTTTCTACGCTTAAGAAATTATCTGTGAACATAACTTTGGTTGAGGCATTGGAACGAGATGTCTGGATATGCCAAGTTTATGAAGGACCTTATTACTAGGAAGAGGTTTGTAAGCTAGGAGCCATTGGGTAACTTTCATCATTGCAGTGCCATAGCCTCTGAGTCCTTGCCCGGCAAAAGGAGGATCCAGGTGCCTTCTGCCATTCCATGTACTATTGGTGACATTGAGTTCACGAAGGCACTCTGCCACTTGGGAGCAAGCATCAATGTGATGAGATTAACTGTGTTCAAGTAGCTGGGCTTGGAAGCCCCCACACCGGCTACTATGCGTCTATTGATGGCCGACCATACTGTGAAGAAGCTTGTGGGGATCCTGTTTGATGTAGTTGTAAGGTTGTGATTGTATTCAATAAACTTCATGATCCTAGATTGCGAGGTTGACATTGAGGTCCCCCTAATCTTGGGGCGACCATTCTTTGCCACTGGAAGGAGCTGTAATAGATGTTGAGGCTGAAGCCAACTAAAAATTCCGTCTTAATAAAAAAGAGGTCATTTTCAATGTCTATTTGGTCAATGAAGTAGCCCAAAGAGTTTAGGGTGGCCTCAGCAATCGAGGATGATTCTGAGTTTCTTGACGAAGTCTGAGTAGTCATGAGACTTGTGTCGTACTGCGACGTTAAATCAGGCGCTTCTTGGGAGGTAACCCATGAGGTGGTCTGGTGAATTCACGAGTAACTAATACCCACGTCGTGTCGCGACATTAAACCAAGATCTTCTTGGGAAGAAACCCAATTTTATTGACTTAAGTATACTTGAGTGTGTAGAGTAAAAAAGCAAAAACATAGTGTAAAATTTTAGTAAAGGACTTGAACTATAAGCCTCAGTACGGGCCGCAGTATGAGTCATGGTGAGAAGAATATATATGAAGTCAAACCTACGACTCATCGGATGAGTCGTGATAGATAAAGTACCATCCCGACCCAACTCGGCCCAAGTGCCAAATTCGCCCTAACATATTTTAATTTCAAATGTTTCAGACCCATCTCTCATGCAACCAAACCGTGAACCCATAAATCGTTCACATACGTAACTCAAGGAAAATCATTGATAAAGCTTGAATTTATTGCATGATTAAAACGCTGCACAAAAGATGAATTCGTACTATTACGTTGAATCTCGCACGAAGTTGAGTAAGAATTTGCAAAATCAACTAAGTAGTTATGCTTAAAGTTGAGTAAAAGACCTTCATGCTTACATGAACCTACATATCAACTGTGATTCCCCATAATTCATGAAAATGGATGAAAAAATGATCAGTAACTTGCTATGTGATTATGTTGACTAGGTAGAAATTCAAGCATGCTTAAAATTCACATAAAAGTGTGAAAGAACTTGAGTTATGGGTTGTGAAACATTATGGAAGAACTGGGTAGTTATAAAAGTGTGAAAAAATGCATGCCTATGTTGGGGAATTCTAAGTACCCAAAAAAAAATTAAACTTATCCGCACAACAGACATGAACAAAGGCAAGGACAGGCTTCACAAGCCTTGCTACGACTCGTAGAATGGCTCGTTAGGACTATCCCAAGCCAAATGTATGTAAATTAAGTGGTACAAAAACTAGTGCAACCCATGGTACCCTACTATAAGTCGTACCTAACAATCATACCAGAGATGCGAAAGGGTCAAGTCCAAAGGCAAGCTGTATGACCCTTACTACGACTCATGGAATCGACTTACAGGTTGTACCATGAGTCATGGAAAAATATAGAAAAATGGTTTTCAAGGGGTATCCTCCTTATGACTCATGGTATGGATTGTACCATTGCGGTACGAGTTGTACCATGAAGTTGATTAAGATCCTAAGATACTCACGAGTCTTGAATGCGGATCGCACCTCTAGGTATGATTTGTGCGAAGACCCATGGAAAAATTAAAAGGGTATTTTCTTTATTTCTTTTTCTCATATCATACATACTAACCATATTTCTCCACCGGTACTATGACGATGAAGAAAAAAGCAACCAAATCTTCCCAAGATAAGAAAGCTAGAGTGAGAAAGTTGCTGCGGGCATTGAGAGATGAGCCCTCTCAGAGCTCTGATCCTTGTGACTTCCCTAGTGGTTTGGTGGAGGAATACATAGTTGAGACATTAGACACCGTCGAGCCACGGACCATTAAGGCTTGAGCTAAAGCCTAGGCTGAGGCAGCCACAACCACATCTATTTGTCGGTTGTCATGCCACGAGTCTATACTGGGCGAGACACGGTACTTGGAGTCACAAGTAACCCCAAGTCAACCCATGGTCTATCATAACACTGATATTTTGAGTAAAAACATAGTGTAAGATTTAAAATAATAAAATAAAACATTTATAAAGAAGAACTAAATTATAAAGTTTTAATACAACTTAAAATTTGGATCTGTGTCTGTGTCTAATGTATTGTAAGCCATCTAGCTGCTGAGTTGCTGGGACAAGCCCCAGCTAACTCTATGTCTAGTGAAAGAAATATAACTGAAAAGAAATAATCATCGTCCTCGCAAGATGAGGAGTCACCACTTATGCGGCTAAAAACTTACGGGCGAGATGCACGCTGGTAACGGTGCTGAGACTGAGAAGCTTCAATTATATCATAAAATGATAAAACATAAAAGGTATGCATCTATACATTGAATGTCTTGAGTAAGTAGGGAAACCATAACATGGAGAGTAGACTAAGCGAGCGAGTGAAGACATGAAATGACCAGCTGAAAAATGAAGCTGAATAAACTATGATTTACTGAAATAGTCAAAATGACCCTGTCTGATGGTCAATGACATGCCCTAAATCTGATATACTAATTTGAAATGCTACACTTAACTGGTCTGGATTGAGTAGTCTAAAACTATTACGGGCGAGCTAATCTAAGACTAAAGCGGGCGGTGGTGGGAGAGTGTATAACAGACATATAATCACGTGAGCTAAACGTGAGTCAATGTATACACCCCATCGGTAGGACCCAATATACCTTGTCAAGGTATAAAGACATGAACTGAGTGATCACATTCTGGAGTCGCTGAGGCCAATAAAATATAACCTACGGTGGAAACATAGTTAAGGAACGAGTGCGTTCGAACCCGGTCCGCTTGGTGCTATGTCCTACTCCCACTAGATAGTCCTAGACTGACTACTAAGCTGATAACTTAAAACTGGGGCCCGAGATTAAGTTAGGAATATCTATCTGATACCGGAGGAATTTTATCAGATTGGATTCTTAACTAGTGTTCTAAGACTGGTCGAGCTGCTTATCTGGAAGCCATAACTCTCTAAAGAACAAACTATAATATGAAGCTGGGGTCCTAAGGCTGGTCAGAGCTATTAATTTGAAAGTGTCATGATAGCTAAAGAACAACTAAAATCTGATCGGAGTCTCTGTAATGTATGGTAGGAGCGCTTACGGACACCTCAAGAATTAACTATAGTCAAACTGATCAGCTGACATTTATGGACAACACCGAGTCTAATAATCTGATTGAGATTGGACATTTAAATATCGACTAAAAACTTTCCACAAGTTTTTAATAATATAGGGATTTTCAAATATGTTCTAGAATCAAGCTACCGGAAACTAGTCCAACACGCAAGATTCCAAATTCTACTGAACTAAGAACTAGGGGTAAATCATTTCACAAAATAGTAATCTCATAAATGTCTAGAAATAGGGAATAATAAGCAATTAAAATCATGAAATATACTATCAAATTTTAAATATATAAGTTTGACAATCTTCTAAATTTCGAAACCACAAAGCTAAACTTAAGGGAAAATACCGAAGATTTTGGGGACACGAGGGAAGAACTATTCCCTTGTTAAATTCCCTTTATACCTGGTGAAGATATTCTGAGAAGATCCCTTGAGAATCTGGGAAGAAAGCTGATTGCCTAGTTCTAGCCACACGAGTTTAACGTACCGAGTCTAAGTGTTGAAGAAGAGTGAGAGGAATAGTCAACCACCCTTTTAACTCTCTCACAGGCGTGCACAAGTGACATAATTTAGAGTCTAGGATTTTAGGATATTATGGAAAATACCCTATAAATCTCGCAGAAAAATCACCATGCCCGGTCCCCACGGTGGATGATTCGTGGTTACTAACCACAACTTGTGGTGCTGCCCCATAAACGCCTATCTTTGAAATTCCTGCATCATAGGTCACTATGAGCTACTTAATGACCCATTACCAAGTGACCATGACTCGTGGTCACCTCCCATCATCCTCACTTCCAAAAACCACCTAAGGGGTCACCACAGGCAACACCACGACTCATGGTGTCCCAGAAGAAGAGTCGTGGTGAAGACCCCATTGATGTGCCATGATTTTATGGCACTTCCGACACCTAAAACCAAGAAATTATGCACAATCCGGGTATGTTTATATATTGTATGATGTGTTTGTGCTTAATGTGCAGGAAAACAGGTTTTGAAGAGAATTTGGCCAAAGTAATGCTAAAAATAACTGAAAGGTGACTGCCGGACACTTAGCAGTGTTGACGGGAGGCACATCTCATTGCTTAAGGCTTGGGAAAAAGTTGGAGTTTGGAAGAAGCAAGGCAGTGTACTTGACGAGTTGGAGGAATGACTCGTTACAACTGGTAACGAGTCGTGAGGTCAATCATTAAGGAATCGAAGAGCAAATTTCAACAAAGTGGCGGTAAAGGTGACGACGGACATAACGCGACTTCGTCATGAGATGAAACGACTAATTGGAAGGCCACTGAAACCATCAGTGAAGTGCATTAGAGTTTTGAGAGGTCAGTCCATGATGACCTAACGACTCGTGCTCAGAGCACGACCAGTCGTTAGGTGACCCGTGACGCGACTTGGTGTGATCTTTGAGGACGACTAATGTAAAGCAAGGAGCGACTCGTCGAAGGCAAAATGACCCGTCACATATCCCGTTGCCACTGCCGACCTGGTTTCCAGTTTTATTTAGGAAAAGGATTTCTTGGAATTATAAATACCCAATTTAGGTTTATTTTAGATGATGTTTTTGGAGAGAGGATTGAGCGATTTTTGAAGGCGATTGTTGAGAGAATTTTCATGGTATTTCTTGATTCAAGAAATAGAAAGAAACATTAGTTTTTCTTACAATTTATGTGGTTTTATTCTACAATAATTTGTAAGTTGCAATTATGATTTCTTCTATATTTTGTGATTGCGATAATACAAGTATGAGTAGCTAAACCCATAAACTAGGTTTGTGGGAACCAAGATGGATTAACACACATAGGTAAAAATACTTAGTGATTCTTGGACGGGGTTTTATGCATGTATTGGTTTCCCTTAGTTTTGATTGATTCTTGACGGTTGCAAACATTAGGACTTGCCTTATTCTGCCCCTTACGGATCAAGGAGGTAAAGAATGGGAAAAGGGATTAACAACGGAGAATTTGGGGGCTATCAACCCTCATCTAATATCTTAAACTTATCGGGGGATAGCTAATCCGATATTAAGGGTAAGAGGTCAATAAAAGTACACCCATATACGGACCAAGTTGCGTGGTGAAAATCATCTAGATAGGGGACCAACCATTTAGGTGAACCTAACTTTACCAATATTGTAGGTTGAACACACCGGAATAGAACATTAGTGTATAAGCCTTGTGGGAACACAATCCTAGTCAATAGGTGTGGTTTATCCTATTGCAGACAGCAAATGGGTGAGCCCAGTCTAGTGTGTACAAAAAAAGGGAAGAATCACGGTGGTCCCAAATGCGAAGAATGAGCTCATTCCTTTGGGGGCCAGTCGGCGGTTGGATAATATGCATGGATTACAGAAAATTGAACCGATGGACGTAGAAAGATCACTTTCCGATGCCATTCATGGACCATATGCTAGACAGACTTCCAGGTAGAGGATGGTATTGTTTCCTTCATGGTTGTGGGGTACAATCAAATGTTATAACACGAAGACCAAGAGAAGTGTCACGATCCGAGAGACACTTAGATCGTAGAAACGGGACAAGGGACCCCGAGAGACCCCAAGTTAGCTCATGGCATAAGCATTCACTATCTCATTCAATAAACATGAAGGAAACATAAATATAACACAACGGAAGTATAACTTAGCATAACAACGAAGAAACATTTGAAAGTGAATACATGTCTAAGTTTGATAAGCCTCTAATCTGGAAACGGGCGTGGGAAATGCCCCCAACTATCTCAGAAATACTAAAACTGAAAATACGCTCAAAATAACTGATAGTCTAGTCCTCAGAGGATGAGGACTCACTAAGCAAGCAAATGCTAACTCTAGCCAGGCGGCTACGAACGTGGCTGAACACGGCAGATCTGCATCATGAAATGATGCAACATAGAAGGTATGTGGTCAATACATGTGTACCGAGTAGTAAATGTAAGTAAAACCGCTTGAGCAATAATGGCCTTTTTCAAACAAGTCATACATATATGATAGCCTTTAAGGATAGGGAAAGCGATCACCAAACATTCATTATGAAATCATTCTTATTTAATACATGGTCATGCATGGTTTTAGAACATCATGACTAAATAGAATGACTCAAAGGTAAATCATAACATTTATCAAAAGCTGAACAATGAGTAAAACCTTGCTTTTCAAACATGCATGCATAAGATAATCATCATGAGTGATGGGTATGCAAACTCAAATGATATAGATAGTGGGAGACTCGTCTTAATTGGCTTATACCACCATAGAGCTTTCTTGGTCCCAACTAACATACTCAAGTGGGTAGAGCCACCCAAAGCTTGCTAGGGCTAAAGGCTCTACCATGATATTGATATCCAAGCTCAAAGTGCCAAACGGGTTAGGGAAGGCTCACAAGGGAGGTCTCAATAATATGATGGAATCAACCTACGTTGGCGGGTAGTTACTGGGGCATGGGTAGTCGACCCTTAACCCGCTCGGTGCTAGACTCTTCTCCCAAAACATGAAATGCTCTACATCGTATAAATACGAAGCTCAATATCGTCTAGTGACAAAGCTCAACATGAAGTCATGCATAAACTCAACATCGTATAAAATGAAGCTCAACATTGTCTATTGACAAAGCTCTTTATGAAATCATGCATGCATTAGACATCATAAAAATATGAAGCTCAACAATGTCATCTCGACAAAGCTTAGAATAGAATCATGCTTAAACTCAACATCATGTGAAATGAAGCTTAATGGTGAAAATACATCTCTCAATTATGAATCATTCATGAGAAGCTTTACTATGACACATACAACAAGCTCAAGAATAGTGGGGAGCTTTTCTCCAAAATCATGTGGTAAGGCTACTTTAGAAATATCACTTCATTATCATCAACATAGGGACCTTGCCCAAAAAGTTATCATGCTTAGCCATTCAATTCATTTGAAAACATTATAATTTGGGATATTTCACTCCAAAACAAGTAATAAAATCAATTCAAGAGAAATCGTCATCCATACTCAACATTGGGCACTACCCAAAGCTTCATTATACTTGGTTCAATTCAACCTTCTTTGAAAACATGATCAAAATCATGGGTAAGGCTGGAAACATCCTTTTCATCATCTATTACATCATCATCACATTCTATTAGGAACTCCCCACACATGGGCGTTTTAGATTCAACTTTTAGAAAACAATTTTGTAAAAAGAATTAAGTTAGAATATGCCCAAGCTCGATAAATCATCAATAATCAAAACTCAATTAATCATACCCATGAGTAGAAATGTAAGAATCATGAAATTGAATGAAAACCCATACTTGATCATCTCAAATAAATTACAAATTGATAGGGAATGGGCATAGATTGTGGAAGAAATCACCACTCATAGCCTTACATGCACAGGAATGAAGAATCCTAACTCTTCCTAATTGCTCGTGAGATTTCCCTTGGCCTTGAGTTTCTCCTCACTTTCTTCCCTTCAAGCTCACTGCCTGCATGCATGAAGAAAATGGCCTGGATGGGTCTTTCTTAGCTTAAAACCCTCTATTACGAGCTTAAAACGACGTAGTATAGGCCCTTAGAACAGGAATTACAGAAAAGCCCTTAAAAATGGCGAAAATAAGCGTAGGGGTCCTAGCAGCGACCTGACGACTGGGTTATTAGGGCTCATGATCCGTTGGGTCACCCATCCAAGTACACTGCCTCATCATTCGCAAAAACTCCACTGGCTTAGTAACGGCCCACCTAACGGTTCATTAGGATTGACGGCGGCAGCGTTAGGTACCACCCGTCGGTACAAGTTTGGATAGCTTCACTATCTTTCTCTAGGAACATCCCATGACTGACATGACGACTCGTAGTGACTGACCATGAGTCGTTACATCACCTCAGTGAGGACCTCGAGTCCTAAATCATCTTAGGCCTTCCCCATGAGCCACCTGACGACTCGTTAGGCCTCCTCACGAATTGTTTAGTGACCCGTTCTGCAACTGCTACAAGATTTTCTAATTTTTCTCTGATTCACTTCCGGGTCCAATCCTTGAATTCCTACGGTATAACAAGAAGACCACATTCACTTGCCTATATGGTACATTTGCTTTTAGGAATGTTATTGGGTTATGTAATACACTTGCCACTTTTCACCGTTGCATGATGTCCATATTTTCTGACATGGTGGAATACATCATCAAAGTCTTCATGGATGATTTTTCTGTGGTTGGTGACTCATTCGAGGACTGTTTGGCTCATTTGAGCAAAGTGCTTTAGAGATGCGAAGAGACAAATTTGGTGCTTAACTCGGAAAAATGCCATTTCTTGGTGAAGGAAGGAATAGTTCTAGGACATAAGATTTCTGGTAAGGGTATGGAGGTAGACCGAGCCAAGATTGAGGTGATTGCCCCTAGTCTACCTCCAATTTCTGTGAAATGTGTTCGAAGCTTTTTGGGCCATGCGGAGTTTTTTACGGAAGATTCATCAGGACTTCTCAAAATTGCACATCAGGTGTGAGCTCGAGAGAGAAGGAGGTGAAGTTTTTTTTTTACGAAGGCATATCTGTAGACTGAGGAATTTGAAAATCGGGTTGCATACCACTAATCTAGATTAGAACTGATGCATCACTTAAAAATGAGCATGATATAGATGAAGCATTTCAAGATGATCAAGTTCTAGCGGCATCTCAAGATCTCATCCCATGGTTTGCAGTCTTTGCTAATTATTTGGTGAGTGATGTTGTACCGGAGCACTTATCTTTTCACCAAAGAAGGAAGTTTATGTTTGATATGCTTAGAAATTCTTAGGATGAGCCCTACTTATTCAGCATAGTATTATTGAGGTTATTCGGAGATGCTTGCTCGAGGTAGAGATGCTGAGTGTGGAGGCTTGCCACTCATCCCCTGTTGGAGGCTACCATAGCGGGATCCATTACAACCCATGAAATTCTACAATGTGGGTACTATTGGCCAACCATTCACCAGGATGCACACGATTTTGAAAAGGCATGTGATGCATGTCAAAGAAAAGGAGGCATATCCTTGGAGACATGAACTTCCCTTACTCCCCATCCTCGTTATTGAACTATTTGATGTATGGGGCATTGATTTCATGGGTACCTTTGTGAGCTCAAACGGGATGAAGTATATACTTGTTGCTGTTGACTATGTTTTTAAATGGGTGGAAGTAGTTGCTCTGCCAAACAATGAATGGAAGAGTGTCACAGCATTCTTGGGCAGGATATATTTGCAAGATTCGGGAACCCCAGAGCCATCATAGTGATGGGGGTTAGCATTTCTACTCTTAGGTTTAAGCTCTTTATTGGAAAATATGGGGTCAAACACAGGGTGGCCACTGATCTTGGGCAAATTATATGCCCAAGTGATACTCCAAATACTTCATTTCGTCTTGTTTATATATCGTTATTTGTGTATTCTCATGTGATTTGTAGGTAAAATGTCTTAATTTATACTAACCAACATGATTAGTGTTGTTTTGCGGGTAAAATGTAATTTTTGGGAAGCTAAGACACGTGTTGGTAAAAATCGGGAATGGACTTGGAAGCAAGGAGTGGAAATGTCAAGGAAGAGCAGCAAAGATAAGGGCTCCGCGATGGAGCCGTGTCACTTGGCCTTGCCATCGCGGAGGCATTCCGCCCTCCAGTGATTTGTTTGGCCAATTCCGGTGAAGGTTCTCGTTGCCTCCGTGACACCGAAGGCAATGCCACGCGATGCGAGTCGTGGCACGTTGAGTATATTTACCTGGGACATCCCAATTTCCAGTGTAGGTGCGCGATTGCAGCGTAGCGCGTTGGCACGGCTCCAGCGTTGTAGAGAGCTGTGGCACGCTGAGAGGATTGCTGAGGGACCTAATTCCAGAGAGGGTCTGCGATAGACCCGTGGCATGGAGGAGGTACTCCGCGATACCCCTCCGTGCCACGTTGCTTGTTATTCGGGAAAAATTCTCCAATAGTATAAATAGCACACTTAGGTTTATTTTTAAACATTCGACTTGGTTGAGCAAGAACGTGGATTACGAGGAAGTTGAGGGAATGAAAATTCTAGGGTTCTTCTCTATCTCTTTCTCTTTTATCTTAATTGTTTGTATGATTTATACTCATTTGATGATGTTTAATCCACAAATGAGTGGCTAAATTCACTTCTTCTTGAGGTTAAGAAACGATTGTAGTGGGAATGTAATTGTTGATCATTTTAGTTTTTCATCTTTTCTTCAATGGTTGTTCCATCAATTCTTGTTCTTACTGCATTAATGTTTGGCCAATGTTAATGTATATCTAAAAAATCCAATTTTGATTTTGAAAAGGAAAGAAATTGAAAAGTTGTGAATTGGTAGGATATGATCTCTTCTTATTTTGGTAAATTGAGAATTGATTTACATTCAGAATAGAAATATATCTGAAAGTCTTATTAGTCAATTAAGGAGTCGATTTTGTATGGCTAGAACATGAAATTCTTTTATCACAGAAATGTAGATTGAAGGTTCATGATTCTTAAGTTGGGTAGGAGACGAAAGTTCTAATCCATAGGCAATAATTCTTGACTAGCAGCCCGAAGGAAAAGTTAATTGAATTGTGTCGATAAATTACTTCCCTCCATGTTTGTTTTAACCTCCAGCTTGCTCATTACTTTAGTTCAGACTCACTTTAAAATTTTGTCTTAGGTCGTATAAATTAGGAAACTCTACTCTCAAAATATTAATTCTTTGGTTTTCTGCATTCATGAAATATCGTTCATTAACACTTGGAGTTAATTATTACCTTAGTTCAGTCCCTGTGGGATCGATACTTGGCTTACTTAAGCCATTTTACTACTTGTTCGACCACGTGCACTTGTGTGTAGTTACAAAAGCCGCGAACAAGTTTTGGCGCCATTAAGTTTGGCAATTTGGTAAAATTATTTCTTAGTGTTAGTTTACAATTTCTATAAAGATTACTTTAACAACTTGATCTTGGCATCTTGCAGATATTGAATTCTGTTGAACACTGGAAAGAGACAAAGAGCTGGTGGATTCATACTTAGAGCCGGAAAGACAATTCCATCGTCAAAGAAGAGAAGCTCTAAAAAAGAAGTTGCGATTTAACTCAGTGGGCAATCACAGGGCAACAAGAATCCACCACTTGTAAGGGCAGTGTTAGTGCCCGAGGGAAATAGAAGCTAGGCCCATTTCCAAGTGGCAATCCCACATGCTAACAATGTTACATCAAGTACTTACGAACTGAGCCAGGAGGGAGGTTTGAGCTTAAAACGAGAACATGGTGCAATTGCTGCACACCCGGCGGGTGCAATTCACAGGTCTCCCTCACGAATATCCACAACAACATCTCCAAAACTTTTTTTAGATAAGTGACACTTACATCCCCGCTGGAGTATCATCCGTTTACGTAAATTTACATTATTCCCATTTTCATTATTGGGAGAAGCAAAGAAGAGGTGGTTGGCCCGAACCACCTAACTCTATCACCACTTGGGATGATCTTGCAAGAAAATTTTTGATACAATTCTTTCCATCCAGGAAAACAGCAAGACTTAGAAGTTAGATTCCAAGTTTTAAATAAAGGGGAATCTATATCAAGCTTGGGAAAGGTTCAAATTTATGTTACGGGATTGTCCTCTACCATCCCAGTCCAATGATGTGCTGGTGCATACTTTCATAGAGGGTTTGGAGCCCCACACAAAATTTTCTAGACTCAGTGGGGGACAAGCATTAGAAAAGACTTATGAGGAGGGTTTGTATACTGTTAAATCGTATTTCGCGGGGAAATACAAAGTGGAATGCGGACTCTTCTAGAAGGAGGAACAAGAGAGAGGAAAGCGGCAGGAGTCTTTGAAGTGGATGGTTTTACAGCTATCGCTGCACAGATAGCTGCGTTGCAAAACCAACTCAACACCCACTTCAGCAATATGAGCTTGAATCAATCACAAGCCCCAGTTAATGTAGTGCAGCAGGTTTGGTGTGAAGTATGTGGTAGTAATGAACACTCAGCTGAGTGTTGTGGTGAAAATCCAGATTCAGTGAACTTTGTTGGGAATGTACAGAGAAATAATCACCAATAGTATGGCAACAATTACAACTAGAATTGGAGAAATCATCTGAATTTCTCTTGGGGTAGTAACAACCATCAAGAGCGAGTTCGAATCGGGGTGCACGAGAGAACAAACGGGCGGCGGAGCTATCGGACTCAATACAGAGGCAACAATGCACCTCCTCCACCACCCACCAGTATTGAGGAAATGTTTAAAACAATGTTAGCTAACCAAGCTCAAATGTAGGCTGATTATGTGAAATTGGCAGCAGACATAAAAAACACACCTGAATTAGCTATGAAGGCGTTAGAGTACCAGCTTGGACAATAGCTGGAGCGGCGCCACCAGGCCAAGAGGAGGACTGCAGTGACAGCGGCCGAATCCCAAGCAGGTTAATATAGTGACCACAAGGAGTGGTTTACAACTCAAGGAGGTGGAACCAGAAAGACCACCTCAGCAGTCAGGAGCAGTAGAGAAAGAAAGGGAACATGATGATGAGAGGGGAAGGAAGGCAGGCGACGAAAGACCACCACCCCCGTTCCCTCAAAGATTAAAGAAACACAAGGAGGAAACTTGTTTCAAAAAACCATGGAGAGGTGCTTAAACAGGTACACATTAATTTACCTCTGGTTGATGTTTTGCAAGGAGTGCCGAAATATGCAAAGTATATCAAGGACATCGTAGCTAACAAAAGTATATTGACGGAGTATGCTACGGTGGCGCTTATTGAGTGCACTTCCGGATAAAGAAACGAGGTTGCCAACAAAGCTCAAGGACCCTGGGAGCTTTATAATTCAAATCACAATTGGGCAAAGTATCTGAGCTCGCAGATTATGTGACTTGGGAGCGAGTATTAACTTGATGCCGACATCGGTGTTCAAGTTGGGGCTGGAGTAGTCCTAAGCCACTACGGTGATCTTGCAGTTAGCGGACCGTTCTTTGGTCAGACCAGATAGCATTGTGGAGGACGTGCTGCTGCAAGTGGGCTCCTTTATCTTCCCGGTAGATTTCGTTGTTCTAGATTTTGAGCCGGATGCGGAAGTCCCATTTATTTTGGGGACGTCCTTTTTAACTTAGCGGGAAACTTTGATTGATGTAGGCTGACGGCTAACCATGCGCGGGCGCATGACAAGGTGGAGGTATTTGATGTATATAAGGCCATGAAGCTTCCGGCCATACATGAGGAGCTTTCAGCAATCAATATGCTAAATCAAGCAGAAATTCTTCAGATTGTTGAATCTCGAGATCCATTGGAAAGAGCATTGATGAACTCCGATCATTTTAGGAGATAGATATACTTATGAGATGGTGCAAATGTTGAATGAACCAAAATGGTATCTCAGGAAGCATGACTTTCAGCCTTTAATGAGGTCCCTAGAACCATTGTCGAAACCATCTATTGAGGAAACTTTAAAATCAGTGTGGCAAAGAAGATCGAAGTGCCACGTTCTTGGTTGTGGGCAGCGTCGTAAGCATTCTTTGGGGTGAGGACGTTATTCGGGAGAAGATGTCCATCACTCTAGAGGATGATTGAGCGTAATTGACGTCGAGCCGCGACGGTAAACCAGACGCTGCACGAGGCAACCGCAGAAATTGTTATGACCAAGAAATAGTTGAATAAAAATAAAAAAAAGAAACAAAAAAGATAAAAAAATTGTGTTGCGTTGAAACCTATGAATTCTAACCAATTTCTTGTTGTGAAATGATTTTCAGGTGGATCGGAGGGCAAAAATGCAAAGAAACGCAAAGAAAAAAATCGAGGTGAGAAAAATAAAAAGTGGCATGACAGTGAGCCTACGCGATGGCTCCGTGTCACGGAGGAGGTGCCACGATCCCTCCGTGACACGTTGAATCCAATTCTGGAATTTTTAAAAACTCCAGAATGCTGGCGCGATAAGATCCAAAATGTCTGGAGAGGTACATTACCTCATGACATATTGAAGTGTTATTTATGCCGGGTCACACAGGGTCGCGGGTAACCCGTGCGAAAAACACTCTTAAAACCCCAAATCCCTCATTATTTTCCTTATTTTCCATACCCTCCGCAACCAACACCCCAAATTCCCTTCTCCCCAACGTGACACAGACCTAGGCATAAGTTTTCTTCAACTTTTCTTCGATTTCATCGATTAAAGGTATGTTCTTGAACTTAACCTCATTTTTGCTTGAATTTTCAATTTTTTGAACATGTGAGGTGAGTAAACCTTTCCCCAGTGCAAATTAAGCTTGGAATTGTTTAAGTTATGATTGATTGATGTTCATAGTATGTTCTTGATATATGAACTCAATGAATGCGCTTTATTGAATTTTTGCGACATTGGTAGCTAGGGTTGGAATTTGAATAGGAAGAAGAAACTAAATTTGGTTGAAATGTTAAAAAATTGGGTTGTGCATATTTGGGTGATGTGAATGATGTTGTGAATATAGATGAATATGCTAAGTAGACAAGGGGTGGGAAATTAGAAAGTGGTGAATTGCATAGGTTGTTGAGAACAAAAATTTGGCTAAGTGCTATGTGACGTAATGGAATCGATGGCGATATTGTTATTCGTTGTACGAAGTCTAGGCAGTACATAGTACTTATTCCATCGACTTATCTGAATGCATAAGCACGTTGATTGTTAAGAATTGGGGAGAGCATGATTGTCTTGCCGAATTGTTTGATTGCGGCTAAAGACTAAATTATTGAAATTGATCAATTAAACCCAACCTTAGTCATAGCTAGTTATGATTTGAATAACATTGGGATTGTGTAAATGTGCGGGGAACAATGTCGGGCGGAGACAAGACAAGGGAAAGGCGCATCCACATCGAGCGCGGTAGAAAAAATTAGATTGGGAACAGCAGTTCCAGCAGCACCAGCAGTTCCGCGAGGCCAACGCCATTAATACGATTGATGGGTGGCCCAGATGAGGGAAAGAAATTGTACGCAAAACACAAAGAAACCAAATACTTCCCGGAGGAGAAAATTGCAAGGGAGCAGCTCAAGAATTCGAGGAATGTACACCGGATTGACACTACCGTGCTGAACTTCATCTTCGAAGAGCAATCTCCATATGATTCGGGAGTTCTATACCAACTGGAACCCTACCCTCCGTAGTCACACTTAGTCAAAATGGCGGGGGCAAGTTGTCACCTTTGAGCCCCATAATTTGAATGCTATATTGAGAGCGCGGGACACAGACGCCCATGTACTCCGGCAGCTGAACATAACTCCACCTTATGTGGACATCCAGACGCACTCTATATGGAACCCGTTCGACAGCACGGTGGAGCAGGCATAAGAGAGGGCTACCATCAAAAGCGTTGCCTTACTCTTAGATGAACAGGAAAGCTAGAGATTTGGCTAAAAATTGTGTGTGTTCCTACACTGATCCCGGGGGTGCACATGACAGATGTCACCCGAGATCAAGTGTGCTTGGTGTACGCCCTGATAAAAGGGCTTGAGATAAATGTTGGGGCGGTGATCATCTCCCGCCATGAAGAAAACGTTTGCATCAAGGGCAGTGGTTCGGTGGTTTGCCACCATTCCCTGAGACCATAATGCTCGAGGAAAGGTCGTTATTTACATCCCGCAAATTGATAAGAGCGTGCGCCCAGATTCACAAAACCAAGAGCACCGAAACACTTACTCATGGGCCAGTTCTCACACTAGCCAGCGACATGCCTGGATGATCGTACTCTTAGCGCATATGCAGGATGCGAGATACTTTGCGAGTGCGCGCCGTAGAATAACAACGAAGGATAAAAACTTGGCAGCTCGACTTAGATTACCCCTTTGGCGAGAATGCTGGCAGGCTTATGCCGAGGTGGGGCCAGCTTTTGTGGAGCCTATAGATGACGATGTCCCCACCGATGAGGAGACACGCCGTGAGGACTCGGATGTTGAGTCAGATGAAGACTGCGGGGGCAATTCGGATATGGGAGACGAGGCAACATTTGATGAAGAAGTTGAATACTTTGATTGATCAGGGAGTTTCACCACCACCTTTGTGATATGTTGAATTATGTGAACATGGGCAGTGTTACCGGTTTAAGTGTGGGGTGGGGAGTAGTTAGGTGCCGGTTTGCTTTGTTGTTGTTTATGTTTATGTCTTGTGTTGTTGTGCACAGCCAGAAAATGTGATCCTGTGAATTTGTGTGGTATGTTCTGTAATGTAATTCGGTGTTGTAATGAATGTTAAGCTGTTATTGTGTTGTGTGAGTTGTTGTTGTTGGTTGGTTGTGTAAATATTTTGTTTCTCCCGAGAGTATTGATATTTTTAAATTTTTAAAATTGTTGATTTTTTTAATATTTAGTTTTTTTTAATTTACTAAATTACATGCTGGGCATGCTGTACTGTTTATAGTGACCGTTCCCTATGATGGATGGATGACGACCGTCTTGAAATGTAGTCGATAAGGTAGTTTTTTCTTTCTTTTATTTTATTTCTTTTGTTTGTTTCCTAAACGTGTCGCTACTTCATGGTTCGGAATTCTTGTTGCGTGTTGTACATGATGTTAAGATGCAAAGGTGATTCGTATGAAAGCATGCAAATGTGTAAACATGTTGGGAATACCTAGGCCAGAGTTCGATTACGTTGTGATTGGAGGCTTAATATTGAATTCTTGTAATTAGCTGATTGAAGAGTACATGAATATGTCTTGAGTTGAGCATGTGCAATGAGTGTGAGGTGAGTTTCGATTATTCCATGCTATTGTGAAGTACATAGAACTTGCCTTGGGTGTGGCAGAAACGAAATGAAGGATGTGTGTGCTGGAGAGGATGTAGGCATTTCTTTGATTAAGCGAAAGTTTCCATTATCATACCTACCTTGAATGTACATCTAGTTAGCCCCATTGGAGCCTTTAGCCTATTTCTTCTTTGAAGAAGTACAAACCGAGCTTAATCCCGCTTTTTTCATTAGCCGTGAATTTGATCCAAACTCTTAAGCGCTCAAGAAAAATAATTTTCCCACAGTGTCAAGGAGAGGGATTGAAAAAAGAAGGAAAAGCAGAAGTGGTGAAAGTTAAAGAAGTACTGAAATTAAATAAAATAAAGATGTATAACTAATCTTTGTTATTAAGTCGAGTGTGCTTAAAGAAATGGGAACAATAAAGAAAAACTTCAAAATGAGAGGATGAAGGAAGAAACAATGCCCATAATGATGGTGGGATGTATTGAAAAATGCTTAAGGAAGCTAGTTGCTATTATTGGCTAGCCCAGTATTTACTAGTTTCTTAGCTTTACATTAAAACATTAAGTCTACATGATCTTACATCACGCGTCCTTATATTAGTGGAGTAATACACTAGAGGCAAGCCTATAGTTCATGACATGATGCATGTGAATTCTTTGGGAGAGAGAGCGAAATCGTGTTTCATATACCCCTACATGTAATGCTTTGGAAATCATATGATTGAAAATGGGGATATTCTCTTGTGTTGTGAGAGCACATGCTTGGCGAGAGAATTAAAATTTCGTATTTGAATGTCTTGATCGGATTGATTTGCATGAATTTGCAAGATCAAGTCGATTCTTGAGTTAGGAGGTCTTAATGTGGTGAATGTCATTGTATTGATGAGACTATGCATGTTTCTTGATGATTTGCTATATTAAATAATCGGTATAGTCACCCAGCCTTGTCGAGCCAAAGTAGCTATGCGTGGGTGCCAATTGCATGGGATGTAAGAGTATTATTCGAGGGCAGAGCAGGTTTTAAGTGTGGGGCAAGTGATCTTGGGCAGAATTATATGCCCAAGTGATACTCAAATGCTTCATTTCGTCTTGTTTATATATCATTATTTGTGCATTCTCATGTGATTTTGTAGTTAAACGTTATACTAACCAATTGATTAGTGTTGTTTTGCAGTAAAAATGGAATTTTGGGAAGCTAAGATACATGTTAGTAAATCGGGGGCTGGACTTGGAAGCAGGAGTGGAAAAGGTCAGGAAGAGCAGCAAAATAAGGGCTCCACGATGGAGCCGTGTCCCACGCTTACCATCGTGGAGGCATTACGCACCGGGTGATTTATTTTGGCCAATTCCATTAGTTCGCGTTGCCTCCGTGACAGGAGGCAATGCCACGCGACACAAGTCGTGGCACGTTGAGTACAATTAACTGAGACATCAATTTCCAGTGTAGTTGCGGGATAGCACCGTGGCACGCATTTGCCTGACTCCGCGTTGCAGGTGGTAACGCCTTTGAGAAACTGGCGAGAACCTAATTTCGGAAGAAGTTCACGACCACTTCAGTAGCCACGAGAGAAGGTTCTCTATGCGATACCTCCGTGCCACGTTGCTTCTTATTCCGGAAAAATTCTCAATAGTATAAATAGCACGCAGGTTTATTTTTAACATTCTGACTTGGTTGAGCAAGAACGTGGGTTACGAGGCAGTTGAGGGACGAAAATTCTAAGGTTCTTCTCTATCTCTTTCTCTTTTATCTCAATTGTTTGTATGATTTATACTCATTTAATGATGTTTAATCCACAAATGAGTGGCTAAATTCACTTCTTGCTGAGGTTAAGAACATTTGAGTGAGTGTAATTGTTGATCATTTTTAGTTTTCATCTTTTCTTCAATGGTTGTTCTATCTTTTCTTGTTCACTTTGCATTAATGTTTGGCCAATGTTAATGTATATCACAAAATCAATTTTGATTTTGAAAAGGAAAGAAATTGGAAAGTTGTGGGTGGTAGGATATGATCTCTTCTTAGTTTGGTAAATTGAGAATTGATTTACATCCAGAATAGAAATATATCTGAAAGTCTTATTAGTCAATTAAGGAATCGATTTTTTATGGCTAGAACATGAAATTCTTTTATCACAGAAATGTAGATTGAAGGTTCATGATTCTTAAGTTGGGTAGGAGACGAAATTTCCAATCCATAGGAAATAATTCTTGACTAGCAACCGAAGGAAAGATTAACTGAATTATGTCGATAAGTACTTCCCTGCATGTTCGTTTTAACCTCAGAATTCTCATTACTATAGTTCAGTCGCACTTTATAATTTTGTCTTAGATTCTCATAAATTTAGGAAACTCTACTCTCAAAATATTAATTCTTTGGTTATGCATTCGAAATATCGTTCATTAACACTTGGAGTTAATTATTACCTTAGTTCAGTCCCTGTGGGATCGATACTTGGCTTACTTAAGCCATTTACTACTTGTTCGACCACGTGCACTTGCGTGTGATTACAAAAACTTGAACAGCCACACCTATCATCCCATGATCTTGTGGGCGAGTTGAAGTCACCAACTGGAGATAAAGACTATTTTGGCGAAGGCGCGAATGCAAACCGAACAGATTGGGCTAGAAAGATGGGATGATGCTTTATGGGCCCTATTGGACCACCCTCCAAGACTACTATAGGTATGTCTGTAACAGCTTGTTTATGGTAAAGCATGTCATCTCCGGGTGAACTTGAGCATAAATCTATGTGGGCACTCAAGAAGAGTTTGAATTTGGATTGGAATGAAGCTATGAACTTGAGCCTTGATCAGTTGAATGAGTTAGATGAATTTCGTTTGAAAGCCTATGAGAGTTCTGAAATTTACAAACTAAGGATGAAAATTCAGCATGACCGAGAAAATGAAGAAAAGAGAAGCCCGGGGAATGGTACTTTTTAGTTAATTCTAGACTTTGGTTGTTTCCTGGAAAGTTGAAGTCTAAGTGGCTGGGACCTTATCGAGTGGTCCAAGTTTTCTCCCATGGGGCAATCAAATTGGAAAATCATGAAGGAAAGTGGTTCAAGGTAAATGGTCAACGGGTAAAAGCTTATTTGGGGAGAAGTGAAGAACTCAAACTGGTAGACTTGGACTACGAGTGAAGTCTGAGTAACTCAAGGGCCGCATCATGCGGCGATGTTAAATCAGGCGCTGCATGGGGAGGCAACCCCATGGAGGTGTTCTGGTGAGGGAGTCTAAGCCCAAATCACCCATGCGGAGTGTCGCGGCGTTAAATCAAGTGCTTCTTGGGGGGCAACCAATGTTGTAAATGTAAGAAAAATTAGTGTTAGGTTTGTTAATGGGTACAGGTGAATAAGATGGAAAATCTGAAGTCTGAACCAAAAACTAGAACTTCAGTTTTGGTGTAGAAAAATCACAAAACGAGTCGTCATTTGACTTGACGACTCGTTAAGCCAATTCGTTAAGGGAACTGCAGAAAATAGGGAGCAGCGAGGTGACTTCACGAGTTGTTTCTCCAAGGAACGAATCTTTTAGTCCCCCATCAGGTACACTAGAACCAAGACTTAATTAAAATAAAAAGGGTGATAAAGGCTCACTCAACGAATCGTTTGGGTTACCAAATAGTCGTTAAGTGACCCGTGCAGAGTTACACCGGTCCAAGGACCACGACTCAGGAAACGACACATTGGGTAACACCACAAGTCATCACCTGACTCGTTAGGTCCCAAGTGGATTAACCTAACTTGACCCATGACTGAAATTGGAAAATTTTTAAATTAAAATTTATGATTTTGAAATTTTTTCTCACATGCATCTGACCTTTGGAATTTCACTTTCTTAAAACTTTGAAATTCCCTCTTCTCTTCTTCTCCTTCAACACACAACCCCATCGAAAACACCATTGAAATCACACGCCTTCTTTGCTTTGCCGCCCCATTCATGAAACGAGAATCATAAAAAGAAATTTACCTTGCATCTCTAACCAGTCAAATTGTAAGTAGTCTTCCCCATGAAAATTCATATATTGTTGCATTTAAAACAAGAATTGTTAGGACCCATGTTGAACTTGAATTTATTTAGATTAACAGTGTGAATATACATTGCCTCTTTATGAACATAAACCCTAGGAAGATTTAAATTTCGATTGAATGTCACTTGGGTTGATTTTTATTGTGAAGATCTCTGTGCTTGTAGAATTGAAACTTAGGAAGAAGATGAAGTTGAATAGTGTGAAGTTAAACTCTTGAGCACGAGCTACATCACGAGTTGTTGGATCTGGGACTCGTTTTGTAGCTCGTCTACAGTGGTAAAATTAAGATAATAGATAGTGTACCTAACTTGAGTGACCTAACTTGTTTCCTTTGGAAACGACTTCGTTGAGACGTCGTTAAATTACCTTTGGACCAACTTGAAGAAAGGCTAATCTCAGACGACGAGTGACCTCACGAGTCATTTCCGTGGCAGCGACTCATTTAGTCACCCATCAGGACCACTAGGCACCAGCCAGAGAAATATTTTCTGTTTCATATCATCTTGCACATTAACATTGTTTCCATAGGTACAATGGCTCCCAGAGTTACACCAAAGAGCGGTCCAGCCAAGAAGCAAGAACCTGAGCGCAGTCAACCTCGTACCGTAGCGAACTACGTGATGATCCATTATCCTCGACACGTCGAGTGGTTACGAGGAGGAATATGATGTAGCGGAGGAGTAGCTGGTGAGGAGATCTACGGGGATAGGGCTCAACCAAGTTCAAATCCGATAGCCCGGGTTTTATACTCCCACTCCACTTACAAGAGATCCACCTAACCGCACTGATGAGAGTGTTAGGGCTGCTGCTACACTTGTTCCTGAGGCTTCCACAGCTGGGCAAAACACTGAGAAAGTTGATAGATCGCATGCCCGGCGAGGATTTTGATTATAAGCTGACGAGACCTCGGACACATCAAAATAAGCAATCTAGAAATGTACGGAGATGGTGTGTCCATGGCATGCGGGCTATATAGAATTGAGATATTGCTCCCAATGAAAAAGGCCATCCGAAGAGGAGTATATATGAGGAGCAAAGGATGGTAACCACAAGGCTTAAAGATCTCCGAGCTACGGGCGGTTTTTGATAAATACAAGTTCGGTTGGTTGGCGAGTCTTGAGCAGCTATAGCCCGTGTTTAGTTTGAAGTTCTATGCAGCATATCGAGCCAACTTGTAGTGGTTGGCATTAGGGGCCAGGATTGGAAGGAGAGGCCCGCATTGACTCGGAGTGCTAGTGAGAGATTCCAATTGATATTTCTAAGCGGACGATCTCCAGAATGTTGTATGGGCCGGATTATCAGGCTCCGTCGGAGTACAGCAGAATTTCATCATAGGCTGTCTGAGCTGAAAAAAGTCAAACCAAAGAAGTTGAATAGCTAGGAGCGCATTGACGGCACACTTGGTTGTCGAGGATTATTTCTACGAGAGGTCCACCGGTAGAATGGCTACATGGTACAAAGTCGCAGATAAAGAAAGCCACGTTGAATTTTTAGACAAAGTTTTGGTGGTCACTAGTGTGACACAAGCTTGTACCAACCAGCAATGACAATGTACTTTCACGACAGAGCGGCTTTGGTAGCTAGCATAATGGAGGAGCATTCCATCAACTTCCCGCGATATATTGAAGAGGAGATTCGAGCGGAGCGTCAACGGCACTACCATTCCATTTCCATATTTTATTATTAGACTATGTCCAGGTGTCAAAGGTGCAGTTTTTCCATCGGTGGACCGAGGAATGAGTGTTGCATAAGATTACTAATATCGGTTTGATTAGGATGATACAAACCCAGTATTGAAAAACGGGAGACTCAAAGAGCAGCTACATCCGTGGTAGAGACAATATTAGTAGGCTTTTGGTCGTAGAGATGCAGACTGATGCCCTTGCAGTTCAGCGAGAGTTGGCAGGCGGGCTACGGACAGCGAGAGACGAGGTAGCTAGGGCGAGGCTACGGATGCAACGAGATACCTCCACACCTACCGATGTTCTTGAGTCTTCATCTGCCATAGCAGGCCCGAGACCACCAGTTGCACCTCCACAAGCCACCACAGCTGGCCTAGTCACGGTCTCACAGGAAATTTTGGTTGATGGCTAGGCGGCTAGCTAAGTCCAAGAAGCGGCCGAGCACTCACGGCTCTGAGGTCAATGTCTTGATGGAGCAGGTTAAGTCGTGGGCGTCAAAGGAGTTGGGGCACTGTCCAGTTCAGTGCATGGGCGACTGGACGCTGTTGAGAGAAGGATGGATGAGCTCCTTGCACAGTTACAAGTGTCGGAGTTATCCCATTGGCACTCCCGAGCTAGAGGCACTACGATCCCAGTCTTGGACTTGGCCGCCACGACAAATGGTGCAGTACCTCCACCGGTACTCCCCATTATAGATGATGAGCTTGAAGAGGAATTGCCACCTATTTTTGATTTCATCATGGAGGAGCCGGCGATGCAGGATAAAGGAAGAGGCCTCGTGAGGAGGCAAGTGTTGATGATGATGTGTCATTGCTCCGTCGGCAAAAATGGGACGGGGGTGAGATGGAGAGAGCGCTGCATGAATCGAGAGAGGAGGCTCGACCGAGAGCCGAGACTAAGAGTAGAAGAGCTAGTGGACAAGGAACGAGCTCAGTTGGATCTGAAAAAGTGCCGGGTCAAGCTGGCAATATTGGAGTTAGACATTGGAGGCGTATCTACACCCTCCACCGACCAGGTAGCTAACACCTAGGTCGCACAGGTATGTTTCCTATTCCCTTAGTTTTTGTCTTGTATATATATGCGTCGGGAAAGATGCGTGCTTTCTTGATGGGGGTGGGGAAGGACGCCTGTGCATTCTATTTTGCTGAACATAACCCGAGGGTTTTTTCTTGCGGATATCTTTCCCCTCGGGTGTTCCATATCTAGTAGAACCGGCATGTTTAGGTAGAACTTGTTTATTACTATATGGTTGTAGCTGAACTAGAAATTGGTGGAAGTGCTGATGTTGACCGTGCTATTTATGAAGTGAGGTTTAATAGCTGAATTCGGTTGTGTGTGTCAATCTAGAACTTTTTGGTCAGTCGTACCCGAAGATATAGGATAGAAACTAGGAAAGGATCATAGGCCACTTTTTGATTTATGAGTTCACTTTAGCCTAAAAGACCTACCAGAAGTGAATAAAAATCCCTTGATCCAAATGTTTGAGCTTAAATTGACCTTTCTTTTCATTTACACCAACGCCTCCTGATTTTATTATAAATGAACCTGTTTTGGCCCTGGTCCCTCCTTGGACATTGTGAATCTCACCTCAGAAAAATCGCCTAAGTTGAGGGTGGCTATTATAGGGGTGATTAAGAAGAGTCGGGTGGAAAGAAAAATTGGGTAACGAAAAAGAAAAAGAGCGGATGTGGTATACATGATGAAAAAAAAAATAGAAATTACATTTGTCAAAAAAAAAAGAAAAGAAAAGAAAAGAGAAATAATATGTGACATCAATGAGTGTTGAATAAATAGAAATCACATCCGTAGTGTCTAAAGCAAAGAAAAGGAAAGGCAGAAAAAAGGAAAAAGGGAGAAAATAGAAATAAAGGTGAAAAGTGGAGTAAAAAGGCGTAGTGCCAAGGAGGGTTGAGCTACTAAATCCATATGTACCATATCCAAAACCTGAGCCTATGTTACAAGCCTAGAAAGCCCTAGAGTGATCCTAGCTACTTATTCGAAAATCAAGGTATTGAAAGTAAAGGCAAGCGTATGGTATTGTATACACACAATTTGAATTTCTTTGCAAAGAGTAGAGTGGATCTTACCTAGTCCCAAGAGAAGTATATTGAGATAATCATATACACATGTGTGGGTGTAGGACTTCTTTGCAGGTAGGAGCATTTGGTTAACAACATCATCACCAAATTATCTGGGAAGCGTGTTAGATTTATGTGCATGGTTGCAGGTGACAGTATTTTGCCATGTTTCAATTCCTTTGTGTTATGGTTGGAAATTTTTCATATGTATAGTGTTTTGAGTTGATACGATGAGGGAGGGAGTTGAAAATTTGATTTTGATGTATAAAAATGAATGTTTGTAAGTTTTCTAGAGTTCTTCCGATTGAAGCGTCGGAAGTAGTTTAGTTTGTTTTATTTTATTTTGTTTTTTATTGAGGACATGCAAAAGTTCTAAGTTGAGGGTGTTGATGTGCCGTGATTTTTGCAGCACTTTCAATGCCAAAACCAAGAAATTATGTACATTCCAGATATGTTTATATGGGTATGATGTGATTTGTGCTTAATGAGTAGGAAAACAGGTTTGGAAGAGAATTTTGTCAAATTAATGCTAAAAATAACTGAAAGGTGACAGTCAGGCACTTAACGAGTCATTGGCAGGAGGCACGACCCGTTTCCAAGGCGTGGGTAAAAGTTGAGTTTGGACGAAGTAGGCGTGTACTTGACGAGTTGGAGAGACATTCGTTACAAGCGGTAGCGAGTCATGAGGTCAATTGATGGGAATCGAAGAAAATTTCAATAAAGTGGCCAGTGAAGTTGATGACGAACATAAAGACTCGTCATGAGATGAAACGACTCGTAGCGAGTCACTGAAACCATCAGTTAAGTGCCGGAGTTTTGAAGAGTCGATCCACGAGGACTTAATGACTCGTGCTCAAGAACGGCGAGTCATTAGGTGACCCATTGCCACGACTGGGTGCTATGTTGTGGATGACTAATGTAAAGCAAGGAATGACTCGTCAGAAGGCCAAACGAGTTGTCACCTAGCCCGTTGCCGTTATCGACCTGGTTTCCAGTTTTATTAGGAAAGGATTTCTTGGAATTATAAATACCCAATTAGGTTTATTTTTTTAGACGTTGTTTTTTAGTGAGATTCTAGAACGATTTTTGAGGTGATTCTTGAGAAATTTTCATACAATTGTTCTTGATTCAAGGAACGAAAGAAACATTGGAGTTTTATTTCAATTTACGTGGTTTCTATTCTACAATAATTTGTAAGTTGCAATTATGATTTCTTCTATATTTTGTGATTGCGATAATACAAGTATGAATAGCTAAACCCATAAACTAGGTTTGTGGGAACCAAGATGAATTAACACACATAGGTAAAAATACTTAGTGATTCTTGAATGGGGTTTATGCATGTATTGTTTTCCCTTTGTTTTGATTGATTCTTGACGGTTGCAAAAGTTAGGACTTGCCTTATTCTTACTTACCGGACCAAGGAGGTAAGCCAATGGGAAAAGGGATTAACAAGGGAGATTTGAGGCCATCAATCCTCATCTAATAACTTGAACTTGTCTGGGGATAGATAATATGATATTAAGGGTAAGGGTGAACTAAAGTACACCCATATACGGACCAAGTCGTGGTGAAAATAATCTAGATAGGAGACCAACATTTAGGTGAAACTAACTTACTAATATTGCTTGTTGAATACCGAAATAGATCGCTAGTGTATAAGTCTTATGGTTATGAAATCTTGAGGGAACACATCCTAGTCAAATCGTTAATTGAATACAAACCAAATTTGACTTCAATATTCATCAATTTTACTTTGATTATTATTCTATATTTTTCCCCCTTTGGAAATAAGTAAATCAATAGTAATAGTTATTTGCATTAACTTAAGTTCTTATCATATTCCCCGTGGGATCGACCTCAACCTTTGTTGGCTTCTATATTTGATAATCGACCGCTTATATCTCAATTGCGAGGTGTAATTTGGGCGACATCACCCCTTAAGTGCACTGTCCAACTTCTATTCTTCTTACGCCCATCCTTGACCACGGGTGACCTAACGAGTCGTGTGGCTGACCACGACTTGTGGTCGAATCGTGGTTACTTTCAAACTTGAAATATCCAACTTAAGTCAAACTCCTCACCATGAGTCACTAAGGACTCGTAGTCATCCTAACGGGTCACTAGATGATTTCGTCCTGCTGACCTGATGCTTAGGAATCCCTATTTTCTCGTTTCAACTCCAGGTCTAGTCATAGAGGTTTGGGCATTACATCAAGCGCTCCCGAGTCTAAGGAGGGAGTAGGAACAAATCAAGAGTTCGAGTGGCTCTAATGATGATGAAGGGTCCGAGGAGGCCTAATCTAGAGATAGCAACAATGATGTAGGGTCTGAGGAAGGAGAGGCCATAGAGACCTCACCTCCAGCAGTCGATACTATTAGAGTGAAAGTACCCAATTCTCTAGAAATATATGGTAGGGTCATGCTCTCACCTTAAGGGTACACAAGGCGTAGTATATAGGAAGAACCGCGGATCCTCACTAATTCCTTGAATGAGGTTGAGGAAATGAAGCGGATATTCAACTTCTATGGAATTGATTAGATGGGTAGGGTCCCGGAGAATTATAGTCTGAGCAGAGTCAAAGAGTTCTATGCCAATTTCTTGTACAATGGAGCGAAAGAAAAAGGCGGGCAAAAGGTGAAAGAACAACCCAAGTACGAGAGCATGATGGTGTGAGCTTGCACAATTGACATCTCTGAGCGCACAATTGCTCAGATGCTATATGGGCCTCAGTTTAGAACACCGGAATTCATAGTTGAGTTCAAAAATAGATTCCCTAAAAAGGATAAAGCAACTGGGCCATGAGGAGAAGTTGAGCCAAGTAAAATGGTCAGAGTTTGGAGTCCTAGTAGAGGACAAGGAAGTACTTGAATGGGTGACTTGGAAAGTAGGTCACGAACTCTTTCTTGAATTTAATAGAAGAGCCTCTTGGACACTAGTTTGCCATAGGTTGGCACCAAGGGTAAATGGAAAGACCCTTAGTGAAGATAGAGCAACATTGGTGGCATGTATCATGTCAAGATACACCATCAAATTTCTGAGGATCATTGCGAGAGGAAGATCAGAAGATTGGGCTATGGGATTAAGCACTACTATCGTATTCCCGAGTCTTGTGTTAAAATTATGTATGGAAGTAGGTCTTAAGGGTGCATTCTAAGGAGGAGCGATTGATTGGAGGGCAGAGGACAGCGGACATAGGAGCTGATCAGGATGAAATAAATCTAGTGAGCCGGGCAAGACTTTTATTGCGATCCCGGTACCATGAGCGATTTGCGGGCAAGCAAGTTAATGCCCCCACCTCATAGTAGCCGAGATGAAACATTGATTACGAATTCGGTCATTGAGGTAGCTCAGAACTCTACTACACCGATGGTCTTGGGCCATTTGCTCTGAGATATATTGTAGTCCTCATGGCTTCACTTAGTATTAGCAAAAGAAATGGGACGGCGCCCAAGAAACATTAAGTCAGTGGAATGTCAGCCTGGACAGAACTGGGGTGGAGACATGAGAGATTGATGGGTAGATAGATGAATTTGGCTTGTCGTTAAATAGTGATTGGCAGAGCAGCCCGGACACTAACAGCCTCTAGGAGGTTGGGGTTCTTGAGCCAAGTGACCGAGCTGCTCGTCTAAACGGCCGGCGTGCCCAACTCCACTTTGCCAGATGTCTTAGGCTCGATTTGGAGGCATACTGGTCACTCTAGGGTACAAGTGGAGGGAAAAGAAAGATGAGGGTCTTGGAGGAAGGTGAAAACAACCCTCAAGGAAAAAGAAAGAAAGAAGAAGAAAGTGAGTGAGTAGGGCGTGCAAGCAATTAGCACATGTCGGAGGCACAGAAGTGGCAAGAGAGGCAGGGAGCTCCACTATTATCAAAAGAGTTGATCCTGAGGTTTGGCTGAAAGTGACCTAGCATGATGTAGGGGTAACCAATCTCCCAACTGATGTACAATTGAGCACGTTGGCCACGGCTAGCACCACGAGATGTAGAGTAGGTACCACCTCCATAGGATAGCTGGCGGTTAGTGCGCCACTTAGAGCATATCCCTTTCCCTTACTTATATATTCTATCACTTCAAGGACTAAGCATGCTTTTCAAAGGATGGATTGTACCTTATTTTAAAAATTTACGATTCATCAGAGGATTTCTTGTTGTCTCTTTTCTTTGGGCATGCTATACAGTAGAACCGATATGTTTAAGTTGTTTTTGTTTAATTAGAAGTAGCTTAGAATTACTTTGCAGCCAATAAATACATTAGTTTGATGTTTTGAAAAAAAGATTGACTCTGTGCAATTTTTTTGATGTAGTGCCAAGGAGGTTTAGTCACTAAATTCACATATATACCATACCCGGATGAAGCATACATTAAAAGCCGAACAAGATCCTATAGTGATCCTAGTTTGGCTGTCCAAAGAGCCGAAGTACAGAAAATAAAGGACAAGCCTAGTATTCAGTATTTGGAACTTCTTTAGGAGAGTGAGAGTCTCATTTTTTTAGTCCCAAGTTCATTATATTCTATATCTTTGAGTGTTGGGGACTTCTTTTGAGTAATAATTTACCTGATTTAGTGTTGTATTTTACCAATTATCTGTGTAAATGGAATTGTTGATATCTCAATTCTCTATTGATAACTCGATTCCATATCTTGATCCTTGTATGTCATTGGTTGTTATTATATGTGCATAGCTGGCTTGGTTTGAACAAAAAAGGGTCAATAACTGGTTATGGTTCATAGTGCCAATTTTGTAGTGTTGGCTATAGGTGTTCGGCTGTCTGATGACTACCGCGAAATTGCACGTGGTCGAACAGTAGTAAGTGGCTCAAGTAAGCCAGTATCAATCCACGGGGACTGGACTACGGGGCAAAATCACCCCAAGTGTCAATTTACTGTAAGCAAAGTATTGAACAACAGTGTAAAGAAAAGTTTTTTTTATATTTTGTGAACTAATTTTATACTAAGCTAAAATAATTATACAAGTGAGTCTGAACAATGAATGTGAGCATGCTGAGGCTAAATGAACATGTAAAGAAATTAATTATCAACATACATGGTTTATCTTTTCTCAGGTTGCTAGTCGGAACTTATGCCTATGGATTAAAACTCTCGTAATTTAGCAACTTAAGAATCATGAACCTTCCACCTACATTTCGTGATAAAAAGAAATTCATGTTCTAGCCATACAAAACCGATTCCACTCTTGACTAATACGACTTTCGGTATATTTCTATCCGAAAGGTAAATCAATTCTCAATTTTCTCAAACTAAGAAAGATCATATCCCTATTAATTCACAACTTTCAAGTTTCATATTTCCTCTCGGGTGAAACCGGACTTTTTGGATTTACATTAACATTGGCCGAACATTAATGCGGTAAAGAACAGAATTAATAGAACAACCATAGAAGAAAAGATGAGAAAAACCCAAAGAATCAACAATTACATTTCAATACAACAATTCATAACCTCAGCAAGAAATGGAATTAGCCACTCATTTGTGGAATAAACATCGTTAAATGAGTGCAAATCATACAAACAATTGAAAGAAAGAAGAAAGGGATAGAGAAAACCCTAAAATTTTCATCCTCTCCAAGTTTGCACGTAACCCACGTTCTTGCTCCACCAAGTCAGAATATGTGAAAATAAACCTAAATTATTGCTATATATAATAGTAGGAATTTTTCCCGGAATAACAAGCAACGTGTCACGGAGTGCAACGCGGAGAGCATTGCCTCGACACGGCCAACATGCGAGAGGCCTTCTGGAAAATGCCCAACAATCGACCTTAGAGGCAGCACCACTGCCGCGTTGGCAGCAATGTCACGCGCTGCCTGGGCAACACGATGGCACGTCCCTGTCGCGGAGGTGGACTGCCGTGACACGGCCTGGGCGCGCTGATGCTGTGCGTCGTTGCTTTGTTTTGCGCGCATGCCTGGCACTGGCGTGGCACGGCTGGCGCGGCACACACACAGCGTGGCGCGCTGCCTGGCGCGGCCAGCTTTGCCATAGCCTCTCACTTGCCGACTTTTCGCCCCTTGCTTCCGACTCCAATCCATTCCTTCTCCAACTTCTGATTTAGTTCCTAAAATCATTAAAACCTACAAAACAAGGACTAATCATGTTGGTTAGCACATATAATCACATTTATATAAAATTACATGAAAATGTATAAAAATTAACCCAGACAACACGATAATTCAAGTTAGCAAAGAAGCGTATCACGGGCATGATAACTTTTGCCCGTAGTCACAACCTTACACTTAAAGCCTTGTTCGTCTCGAACAACTTGCCTTTTACATCTCATGTAAATGACAGATTCTACACATAACTAATTTAGCAAGTTAATTCAAGTTACGGCTATGAGCGGTGTATTTAAGATAAGCTAAAAATAAGCATGCACGCTTTGATAAATGCAATGAGATACAACTATGTTAAGACTTCTTAACTTGGAATCGACTCTCAATTTTTGCAAACTCATGCAAATCAACTGATTAAGAGATCCCACTTGAACTATATCTTCATTAAACATGTGCCCTCCCGGAAAGAGAGTTACCCAATTTCACACACAAAAACAATTTTTATATCACAACATGTGTGGGTACATAAATAGGAATTTCACTCCTTCACAAGAATTCACATGCACCATGTAATGACCCATAAGCTTGCCCTTAGTGTTCTACTCCACTAATTTGAGGATGTACGAATGTAAGATCAAATAGGACTTTTTAGGTTGTAATGTACTCAGGTGTAGGTAGGTACTATTGTGATCGGTAATAGTGACTATCTTCCCTAAGCGCTTTCAATACATCACACCTTCATTGCAGGCTTCCCTTCCCTTACTTCACCTTTTTATCCTTGGTAGTTTTCTTTTTCCCCTTTCGTTCCCCCATTTCTTTTAGGCACTTTTGGATTATTAGGTAAGAGTTTATAATCAAATAATTTTTAATGAATTTATTTTCTTACTCCTTACTAATGATCCATTTTCACACAAGTGCACCTTGACCTTTCTCAATTTTTACAACTTGCTACTTTTCCTTTCTTTTCATTCTTCTCACTCCTTTACTCTTCCGAATTTTTCCTCTTTAAGCGCTTAGGAGCTTTGGATCAAATTCAAGGCTGTGAAATAAAAAGGATTAAACATGTTGCAGCTATCAAAAGAGAATAGGCTAAGGCTCAATGGGGCTGACTAGGATTAATATTTCAAGGTAGGTAAAATGAGGATAAAAGATTAGGTTCATTCAAAGAAATGCCTAAATCATCTCCTACAATTTACATCCTTCATTTCATTTTTATAAACACACCGGGCAAATTGGACATTTTACAGAAGAATATAAAATTCCAGACGTACGGGCTGCCTCAGCTAGTCACAAAATTTAAAATCAGCTTCAATCATATCCAAGTCAAATTCAAGAGCCGAAGATTCTCAAACAGATTCTCAAACAAAGTTATACATTTACATGCTTTAACACTAAACATACTTGCATCTCACAATCATATATAGCACATAACAAGAATATCAAGCATCAATTAACCATGATTCAAAAACCAAAACCTATTGACTAATTTTCCTCAAGATGGTCATCATCCATCCATCTTCGGAAACAGTCCCTAACTACGACTTCGGTTCAATAGGACTCTTCTCGGTAAAAGAACCGAAAACAAACTCCAAGAAACCCAATGATAAAAATAATTAACGAATTTTTTTTTTAAAATATCGATAATTTCGACAAAAACTATTTACACACTAGTTAACAACATTCAACAGCAC